>CATNEM010000389.1:210000-215000 GCA_950096795.1 Macrostomum cliftonense | reverse complement strand
GCGGCTGGGCTGATGGCTACCCTTGCAATGTCACCCTGACTGGTACAGACAGGGATATAGACTGACAGACTGATACAGACAGGCATACAGACAGACTGATACAGACAGGCATACAGACTGACGGACTGATACAGACAGGCAGACTGACAGACTGATATAGACAGGCAAACAGACTGATACATACAGGCAAACAGACTGACAGACTGATACAGACAGGCAAACAGACTGACAGACTGATATAGACAGGCAAACAGACTAATAAAGACAGGCTAACAGACTGATACAGACAGGAAAAGACTGACAGACTGATATAGACAGGCAAACAGACTGACAGACTGATACAGACAGGCAAACAGACTGACAGAGTGATATAGACAGGCAAACAGACTGACAGACTGATACAGACAGGCAAACAGACTGACAGACTGATATAGACAGGCAAACAGACTGACAGACTGATATAGACAGGCAAACAGACTTACAGACTGATATAGACAGGCAAACAGACTAATAAAGACAGGCTAACAGACTGATACAGACAGGAAAACAGACTGACAGACTGATATAGACAGGCAAACAGACTGACAGACTGATACAGACAGGCAAACAGACTGACAGACTGATATAGACAGGCAAACAGACTTACAGACTGATATAGACAGGCAAACAGACTAATAAATACAGGCTAACAGACTGATACAGACAGGAAAACAGACTGACAGACTGATACAGACAGGCAAACAGACTGACAGAGTGATATAGACAGGCAAACAGACTTACAGACTGATATAGACAGGCAAACAGACTAATAAAGACAGGCTAACAGACTGATACAGACAGGAAAACATACTGACAGACTGATATAGACAGGCAAACAGACTGACAGACTGACACAGACAGGCAAAGACACTGATACAGATAGGCAAACAGACTGACTGACTGACACAGACAGGCAAACACACTAATAATCCCGCCATCCCCCACAGCATGATCGCCATAGTTCTAAGCGGACTGTTCTTCAAATCTCTGGGCTTCTACGTAGCCCTGCTATGGTTCGGCGCAGCTTTGGCCTTCTTTCTGGTAAGAGAACAACTGTAAAGTTGTCACTGAGACCCTTGTATCTTTCTTAAAGTTAGCTAAGAATCACTAAGAAAACAACGATCTCCTCGCAGATTCGCACTCTGAACTTTCAAATCCAAGCTGCCGACCAGTCGAGCGCTGGTCACAAACGCCGACTGTACATGCTGCTGTTCATTGCTGGCCTTCAGCCTCTGTTCATGTGGCTGCTCACCGCTCGCGTGCTTAGTTGAATTCAAAGATGTCGTTTTTATTATGAACATGAGGATTATTATTATTAAACTTGATTTATTTTTTGACATCCCTACGTGAACCGTGTCTAATGATATGCGACAAGTATTCTGGGTAGCTAGAATTAGAATTTCTTTATTTTATTTTAATGTAGCTACATATCGGTATACTATTTGAATCATTGAACAGTTTGTTCAGTAAAGTAGTCTCACGAGAAAAGCGCGTAGTGGAGTGCTAGATAAACCAACCCAGAGGGACTGTAGTAGACGGGTAGATGACCCCACCCAGAAGGACTGTAGTAGACGGGTAGATAACCCCACTAAGAGGGACTGTAGTAGATTGGTAGATAACCCCACTCAGAGGGACTGTAGTAGACGGGTAGATAACCCCACTCAGAGGGACTGTAGTAGATTGGTAGATAACCCCACTCAGAGGGACTGTAGTAGATTGGTAGATAACCCCACTCAGAGGGACTGTAGTAGATTGGTAGATAACCCCACTCAGAGGGACTGTAGTAGATTGGTAGATAACCCCACTCAGAGGAACTGTAGTAGATTGGTAGATAACCCCACTCAGAGGGACTGTAGTAGACGGGTAGATAACCCAACTAAATGAATCCATTAGCCGTCATGAGTCATTTCAATATGTACTACGTCTTCGTCTAGGCAATTCTTTGACTAAAAAACTACGCAATTTCATTTTGAATCCACTATTGATAGTTTCAAGTCATGTTCGTTACGCAATCGTCTCAAAATTCGTCTGTTTTGAGAATTTATTTTGTGACTACTCATAAAGTACGTGTGCCCAGGTTTTAATTGTCTTCTTAATTTACTGGTTGATTGCTGATTGTTTTCTGCCTGTGTCAGTCAAAGGCACGAAGTATATTCAACGTAATACATCTATGTATTAGTTTATTGTTCGTGGGTGATTTCTCTTCATAGCTTTGTACTGCCTAACTTATATATGTTGGTTTGCTTTGCTGTTTGTTTTACTGTTTTCGTTGACGTAGTTTTTGTGTCTGGGTAATGTGCATGCCTGTCTGACAGACAAATATATGAAATAATACTAAACGGTACTAATAGTTTTGTCTTGAACTTCATTAATAATGTCTATAAAGTGCACAAAATGTGTTTACATACAATTTTTTTGTAGGTTTATTTAAAAATAAACCATGTACTCGTATAACAAATTACAATGCGTTCAAATCACAAAAAACGAATGTTCAAAAACAGTGAAAGCATGAATAGATCGGATACTACTTGCAATACTATGCAGATACTACTTGTTGCGCGCACTGAAAAAAGCGTCACAAAATAATTGCAAAGAATTGCTGTTGGGAACAAAAGTGACCAAAAATACAACACATGCAATGCCACCAAAAAGTCTAGACACAAAAAGCTGGGACAATAACAGTCAATATTTTGATTGATAGGCTGGGCAGAAAACTGCTTAGGAATGCTTGCGGGAAAAAAGAATAAATTATGGAAAAAATGATTGGACTGCAAAAGCAATTAACTAGTCTGCTGCACATAAACCTTATAAAATATGTTCATGAAAAAACGTTTGCAAAAGTTTGAATTCGATCCAGCGATAATGTAAAAAGCTAAGCGACAACACGTCACAATAACCATAATATACGTAATATACGTGCAGCGCACAGAGAAAAACTAAAGCTAGGGCTTTATAGACGTGGAAACACAAAAGAACGAACGCAAAGCCGTCGAATCCTCCCTAATTAGGATGCTTTTGTCACGCAGATGCGCTCCCTCATTTTTTGATCAGTATACCGTAGTTAGTTCCTCGCTACTTAGCTAGTGCCTCTCTATAGAGTTTAGTAATTATGATAGGCTTGCTAATCCCTATAGTTTGCGCAAATCCGGAATCCTAGAGATGCTAATTCTTCTTAACAGTTTCAACTCTTCATCGGCTCAGTGCGGGTACAGCTTCAGCTGGTCCTCCACGTCCTCCATGGACGTGTCGCCCATAGCCTCGCGTTGCTGGGCAAGCAGGGCGTAGATTTCGCTCAGCTGCTGATTGACAGCCTGCTGTTCGCGATCCTTCTCTTCCTCGGATAGGACTGAGAATAGTTTGCCGTGCTCCTGGCGTTTCAGACAGCCCGGCAAATGATTGAAGGGCACATTTCCAATGACGTTCTTCAAGTCGGCAGCTTGTTCGTCGCCGCTTTCAATTGAATTTGGATTTAGTGCCGCGTCGCTGATATTTTCCTTTAGAACGGGAGTGATTATTTCATCTTTACTTGGTGTCGATTTACTTTTCTTCTGTTCAGCTGGCACTATTGAAGTTTTCTTGAGATGTTTTTCCAATTCGGCAGGCTTTTTCTCGGCCAACTGTTTTCCCTGGGACTTGGCAATGAACTCCTCCTCTTCTTTCTCCTTCTCCGCTCGCTTCTGGGCCATTTTGAATGCCTCAAAGAAGGGACACATGAAGGGCACTTTGTCCCGTTCGCCGGACATAAAGCCGTGAATTGGATCTTGCGGCGGGCGAGCATTCTGAAATGCGTCGATCAGTGTGCGGTCGTCAATGACGCTTTTATTTGATGAGTCATCCTCCTTGACCGGCTTTGTGGATTCGGAGTTCTTTAGTTCATCAACAGTCTCATTTTGCTCAGGTTGAGTAATTTCATCGCTTCCTAGTATGCAGTTGTGCACAAATCGAATGGTAAGAAATACTAGAAGGGCACTAAGAAACAGGACTAGAACTTTGTTATCCTCCAGGGCTTGGCTAATTAGTTGAAAGCTTTGTTCGTCGAGCAAGGCGATAAACATTTTTGTTTCGTATGGTCACTGAAATTTAAAAGCAAGGATGTAACATTTTTGCCAGAAAATGTAAGTTCTCAAAATACATTTCAAAAGCATTATAAAATATCTGGGAGCTTTTAGTACAAACTTCAGGATTAGTATGTATCATCATTGATGAAAATTTTGTATTTCATACTCTGTAAGTTTAAAAACAACAAATAAATTAAAAAAATTCAATTAAGTTTATACTAATTACTCTAATTAGCCCATTCAAGGACTAAGAAAAAATACCTTCTAAACTAATCCCTCTTTAAGCTGTTCTACCTGACCTCTTGGAATACATGCATTTTATAACTTGTAACAAGATATGTTTAACAGAAACAGATACCATTTATAGAGTATGATTTGTTTCCATCAAAGATAATATATAACTGTTATATATTATCTGTGGTTTCAAGAAGTTTAAATTTATTTGCAAAAAATTACTAAGAATAAATGCCTATTACAGATATATATAAATAAGATAATTCTTACACAATTCTGCTGCAAATTCAAAAAGTATACTTTTTTATTTATTGAAAATTTGGTTCTACACTTGTAATTCTAACATTAACTTAGGATTGTGTAATAATTAAACTGGGTCGAATCTAATATAGAAGTTTTTGATCAGTAAAAATATGTTTTTTTATTATTCCAAAAGGCTTTGTAATGATTGTTAGTACTAGTATAGATTAAAATTATTCCATATAATGTTAAGCTGCCAGCTGCCTTAACACTATCACTTCTGATGCTAAGCAGTATTAGTTTACTACTGCACTAAGTTCTAAGTAACAGCAGATATTTTTGGCTTTCATTAACAGCTAAAAAGTAGTATTTTGTAATTTATAATTACAAAATATTTGTGCATTTGATTTGCACATCTATTTTAAAAAT
>CATNEM010000389.1:167500-192500 GCA_950096795.1 Macrostomum cliftonense | reverse complement strand
TCTATCTATCTATCTATCTATCTATCTATCTATCTATCTATCTATCTATCTATCTATCTATCTATCTATCTATCTATCTATCTATCTATCTATCTATCTATCTATCTATCTATCTATCTATCTATCTATCTATCTATCTATCTATCTATCTATCTATCTATCTATCTATCTATCTATCTATCTATCTATCTATCTATCTATCTATCTATCTATCTATCTATCTATCTATCTATCTATCTATCTATCTATCTATCTATCTATCTATCTATCTATCCATCTATCTATCTATCTATCTATCTATCTATCTATCTATCTATCTATCTATCTATCTATCTATCTATCCATCTATCTATCTATCTATCTATCTATCTATCTATCTATCTATCTATCTATCTATCTATCTATCTATCTATCTATCTATCTATCTATCTATCTATCTATCTATCTATCTATCTATCTATCTATCTATCTATCTATCTATCTATCTATCTATCTATCTATCTATCTATCTATCTATCTATCTATCTATCTATCTATCTATCTATCTATCTATCTATCTATCTATCTATCTATCTATCTATCTATCTATCTATCTATCTATCTATCTATCTATCTATCTATCTATCTATCTATCTATCTATCTATCTATCTATCTATCTATCTATCTATCTATCTATCTATCTATCTATCTATCTATCTATCTATCTATCTATCTATCTATCTATCTATCTATCTATCTATCTATCTATCTATCTATCTATCTATCTATCTATCTATCTATCTATCTATCTATCTATCTATCTATCTATCTATCTATCTATCTATCTATCTATCTATCTATCTATCTATCTATCTATCTATCTATCTATCTATCTATCTATCTATCTATCTATCTATCTATCTATCTATCTATCTATCTATCTATCTATCTATCTATCTATCTATCTATCTATCTATCTATCTATCTATCTATCTATCTATCTATCTATCTATCTATCTATCTATCTATCTATCTATCTATCTATCTATCTATCTATCTATCTATCTATCTATCTATCTATCTATCTATCTATCTATCTATCTATCTATCTATCTATCTATCTATCTATCTATCTATCTATCTATCTATCTATCTATCTATCTATCTATCTATCTATCTATCTATCTATCTATCTATCTATCTATCTATCTACTATCTATCTATCTATCTATCTATCTATCTATCTATCTATCTATCTATCTATCTATCTATCTATCTATCTATCTATCTATCTATCTATCTATCTATCTATCTATCTATCTATCTATCTATCTATCTATCTATCTATCTATCTATCTATCTATCTATCTATCTATCTATCTATCTATCTATCTATCTATCTATCTATCTATCTATCTATCTATCTATCTATCTATCTATCTATCTATCTATCTATCTATCTATCTATCTATCTATCTATCTATCTATCTATCTATCTATCTATCTATCTATCTATCTATCTATCTATCTATCTATCTATCTATCTATCTATCTATCTATCTATCTATCTATCTATCTATCTATCTATCTATCTATCTATCTATCTATCTATCTATCTATCTATCTATCTATCTATCTATCTATCTATCTATCTATCTATCTATCTATCTATCTATCTATCTATCTATCTATCTATCTATCTATCTACATATATGTATTTACGAGCTCTTGTATGATTTTTCCCCGCATTTAACCGGTTGGTCCAGTTCCTTTAGGCTCAGGTTCTCACTCAAGCAATCCCTTTTTGAAGTGCCCTCCCTTACTATTCCTAATTGCCTTCCGCACTTCTCCGAGGTGAAAAATTCTCATTGAACAGCAAGGGAACTGCCGTGGCAATTCTGTAGGAACCTCCAAAGCACTTCAGTCTTGGAGAAGAAGCCTTTTGAGCCCAGCGGGGGGGGCAAAAAAGTGTAGGGAACAGGTATGAGCCTACTCGCTTTTCTTCCCTCTCTGAAAGCCCCCGATCCCAGCTTGCATTTCTGCCTTAGTCGACAAAGCTTGATCAGATAAATCCTTCCATCCTGAATCTGTGAGCGCAGAGAGCATTCAGCGCCACTTTGACATACCTGCAGCCGTCTCGGAAGCGCTTTACCTTGTGTGTTTACCTTGCCTAGTAATCTGCTTTTATTCCCCTATTGCGAGAGAACCGGGTGGGGCGGTGTGGACATCTCGCCTTCCGCTGTACATTTCAGCGACTGCGACCGCCTCACCTCCTGTCCTCACTCCGTCCGTGTCTGCCCCCACCTCAGCCGCGGTCAAGTGTACAGCTGCCCGCTCCTAATATCCACCTTCCTCGTCCTTTCTTTTTGCGGTGTTTTTACAGGTGCGACTTGGCTGTGCGTACTTTGCCCTTTTGCTGTGGACTAGCTTAGCTTAGTATGCAGCGAGGAGGGGAAGACAGATCACAGCTTTCAGGTGGGGAATGGGATTGTTGTGCCGAGGTGGGGGGAGAGAAGTTGAGAACGTTCCACGGGGCCCAATGGAATGCGTTGCAGATTTGAGCGTGCGGTTCAGGCGGTTGCTTCTTTTATTGTCGTCTTTTTAGATCCTCAGTGGGCAGATTTTGTGCTTTTCTTTCGGAGTCCAACCAATTACTTTCAGTTGGTGAGAAGACTTTTAAAGAATTATGTGCGACAATGAGGCCTTTGAGTTCACGGATGTTGTGAGCCCTCTCGAAGATTGCCAATCCTTATCGCTAGCTGCCTCTTCTTCCACTACTATGGAGCAGAAAAGGCAGCAGCAGCAACAACAACAGGAAGATCCAGCCACAGCGAGGGAAGTGACAATTGACATGCAGTTGACTGCTATCAAGGAGGCTGCAAAGAAATCGGACAACAATCCTAGTAATACGGGACCAGGGAAAGTGGTGAGTAAACAATCTGGGGAAAACAGTGTGCTTTAGATAAACGAGGATGAAAGGGAGTCTGAGGATAGAAGAGGAAATTAAGGGTGCAACGAAACAGTGCAAGAGATAACGTAAAAGGGGAAACGGTAAAACAACGATATTAGAAATTTAAAGGTAGAAGGGAGAGGCAGAAATAGGAAGGATAAAAGGAGAAGAAAGGAAGGGTAAGGGAAGAAGAATAACAATGATAGAATAATAAAATATGAAAGAGAAAATAGTGTGGGATGTACGTGCAAGTTGTTGGAGTAGATGAATCAATCTTTGTGCTGAGAAGATGAGGTAAATTTACTAATCCCAGTGAGTAATATACAATCGTAACAAAGTTTCAAAGCGTCTAGTTTTTTCTTGCATACCTTTGTTTCCCCTCAAGAGCCGAATGCGTGCTCAAGTAGCTGCTGGTGGTTAGTTGAAAATTTTTTTTGTAATTATATGCACAGGTATTTTAATATTTAAAATGAATAATTATGGATCCAACTATTGCTTAGGGATCCTTCCACCTGTTATTGCGGTTTCCCAACTGTTGGACACGGCGATTACCCGACCTGTTAGACACGCCGAGTTCCCACCTGTTAGACACCGCGAGTTCCCACCTGTTAGGCACGGAGAGTTCCCGCCTGTTAGACACGGCGAGTTCTCACCTGTTAGACACGGCGAGTTCCCACCTGTTAGACACGGCGAGTTCCCACCTGTTAGATACGGCGAGTTCTCACCTGTTAGACACGGCGAGTTCCCGCATGTTAGACCTGGGACTTTATAGCAGTGAAACAATATCTAGGGCCACATAAGCTGCAGCAGTTACAAACTAATACCTCAAGGACATCTACCCGACCACTTCCAGCAGGTGCTGTCAGTCCGTGACCTCTGCTCGCGCGGCATCCTTGACCCGCAGCAGACCAGCCTGACAACGGTGCAGCAGCTGCCGCAGGCGACCCAGCTGACCCAGATGACCCAGCTGACCCAGACCGCCGTGCTGGCAGCGGCACCAGTCCAAATTCGTTGCGCCTCAGCGTCCACCGCTGCCGAGGTCTCCGGACCGCCAGCAGCGACGCGGAAGATCGCATCGGCCAAAGTCGGCTCTCGAACGCCGACGGATCCCGAGGCTGGTGGTTCGGCGCCTCCGTTGGCTACATCGTCGACTTCGACGAATTCAACCGCCGGCGGCCTGGCGTCGCAGTTGGCGGCGGTGCTGGGCCGCGGTTCAGCCCGACTGTCGTTCATGGATCGCGCCAAGGCCTACCGACAGCACCACTGCCCGCTGCCCGACGACCCCCGGGTATTCGGCCAGCTGCTCGAACCGTCGCCCTACTGCCACGGCCTGCCTGACGAAGCCGAGTCAACTAGCGGCGACGCCACCACAAAGTCGACAACGCGAAGCATGTGCGCAGCGCCAGCGGCCAACGTCCTGCTCAGCATCGAGCAGCTCCACAACCTCATGGCCGAACGCCGCCACTGCGTTGCCATAGTCGATTGTCGCGAGGAGAGCGAAACTTCCAGGCTGGACCTGACCCATCTCGTGTCGTTCTCTATCCGTGACCTACTAGAAGCGGACAGTCTGCAGTTGGAACGGCTGAGCAAAGGCCATCGCTACCTGGTGCTGGTGTCCAGCCTGGTTGGGTGCCCGCGCGATGCGCTGCTGCTACTGCGTGACCAGCTGATGCGGCACCTGAACCTCTGCTGCAACTCCTGCAGTTTGGCCATCCACGTTCTCGACTGCGACGTCAATTTGGCCACCTACTTGGGCGGCGGCAACCCCATGCCGACCGTGTTCGAGGACTCCGTCTACCTCATCCAGGAGCAGCAGTTCAGCCTGTCCGCCGACTCGTTGTCGTTGTACCAGTCGGTGCTGACTGACAGCAAGTCGGTTGAAAAATTCTGCCAATTCCAGCTAGCCAACAGGCGTCTGGCCTGCCTGCGACTCGCCTCGTTCACCGAAGACGTGGAAGCGGCGCTGTGGCTGATGAAGCACACGGAGGACAAAGGCGAATGCGCGCTGCTCTGCTTTGGCTGTCACTCGCTGGGCAAAGCTCTGGTCGTGGCCTACACCATGTGGAAGCATCGGCACCTGCTACGGGACGCTGTCAGGAGGGTTCGCGACGCTTGGGCCGTGGTGGAGCTCGACGCCACTAGGGAGAAGGAGCTGCTGGATGTTGAACGTCGACTGTTCTGTCCCACTCTGGCTTGAAGCTTGCCGGGACTGTTGCTGGGATTATTTTTTGGTGGAATTTCCCGTGTCTAACTGGTGGAACTCCCCTTGTCTAACTGGCGAAACTCCCCGGGTCTAACTGGTGGAACTCCCCGTGTGTCTAACTGGTGGAACTTCCCTTGTCTAACTGGTGGAACTCCCCTTGTCTAACTGGCGAAACTCCCCTTGTCTAACTGGTGGAACTCCCCGTGTGTCTAACTGGCAGAACTCCCGTGTCTAACTGGTGGAACTCCCCTTGTCTAACTGGTGGAACTCCCCATGTGTCTAACTGGTGGAACTCCCCATGTGTCTAACTGGCGGAACTCCCCGGGTCTAACTGGTGGAACTCCCCGTGTGTCTAACTGGTGGAACTTCCCTTGTCTAACTGGTGTAACTCCCCTTGTCTAACTGGTGGAACTCCCCTTGTCTAACTGGTGGAACTCCCCGTGTGTCTAACTGGCAGAACTCCCTGTGTGTCTAACTGGTGGAACTCCCCTTGTCTAACTGGTGGAACTCCCCGTGTGTCTAACTGGCAGAACTCCCGTGTCTAACTGGTGGAACTCCCCATGTGTCTAACTGGTGGAACTCCCCATGTGTCTAACTGGCGGAACTCCCCGTGTCTAACTGGCGGAAATCTTCGTGTCTAACTGGTGTCTAACCCTGGGTGTCTAATACGGGTCTAACAGATTAAGTGTGTGCTGTAAAGCTTTATGAGTACATGAGTTTGATAATCTGTCTTAGGGTGTCTTTAAAATAATCACTTTTCGATCATAAATTATATGTTTGAAAACTCATATTTCTACTAACAGCAGTTTAATGCGGTTTTATGGACTTTTCCGTAGTAAGCAGTTAACTGATTTTTATTTTAAGTTAAGGTTTAAGTTTTTAAAAACATGTTGTCGTAGTGATTCGCGTTTAATAAAAAAATTGCTAAATAAAATTATTTTAATTGCTCTTTTGTGCCTTACTAAAATGTCTTTGTTTTACTCTTTGTACTTATACTCGACACTATTTCATTTTTATATCATTTTAAAGTGCAATATTCAGAATGCACATTCCTCTCACGTGACCATTTGAGTAACAATGCTCACTCGAACTGCACACTGTCCTGAATGTACAATCAGTGTAGCCTTTTACCCCTAGTTTTGTTCAATTGCAAATCATTCTCAAATATATTTTCATTACAGTCCCGACGTAATTTCATTTTTTTCTTAAAATTAGAATTGATTATTCGTAGATTATTTTGTTTGACTACCGCCCTGCACATGTTTTCCCTCCCTCAATTAGAAATTATTTGAGTTGTTTCTTCCACCTTAGTTTTGTTTCGCTCCTTTTTGTAGAGACTGCAAACTTTAGCCTGTAAAAGTGTTCTGCTTTTTCCGTGACGTTGATAATATTTTTAAAATATAATAATTGACTTTGAAAATTTACTAAAACTTATGTCTCCATAAGATTAAAGTTGGTGCGATAATTAAAATAGATATCAAAACTTTGGTTACAGTGGTGTGACTCACAGCGCACCGACACCCAATCAGAGGCCTGCTAGGGGCAGGGCTTGGGCCACGAGGCGAGAGAAAGAGATTATGTACTATTTTTAGACTGTACAGCGCAGTGTACAGTGTTAACACACGGTAAGGCAACCGTGGTTATCTGATTTGCTTAGTAAATAAAAGCAATTTTATTTAATAAGTAAAGTACGCACTGATGCAAAAAACTTTAGACAGCAGGTTTTGCCAGACCTTTTGTTACAATAAAAGTCTGTCTGGGCTAACAGATCTGAAACTTGTTAATTACTTGCTCCTTGTTTTGTTTGTAACACGCAAACACTGAAAGCTACTATATTGAATTACAGACGGTCTCAGACGGCTAGCTTTTTATCCAGAAGCAACGTAAATAAAAAGCTAAAGTACTATACTATGCATCCTACGGAAAATAATAATGACAGATTCAACTAACTTTTTCAATGGCCTTGTTGGGATGAAAAGCTGCGACAGAATGCTACGATTGATTAAATTCAATGTCAAAACATATTTTCGAGATCATGCCTCAAGATTAGGCAGCATGTCTTATTTGCATATCAATTTTTTGATTTCAATTGTGGGCCTTTTGCTCTAAAAATTCATGGGCTACCAACAGTAATTTCACATTCTCATTGCTGTTTAGTTACATTATTAACTGTCCGTCTGTCCGTCTGTCTGTCTATCTGTCTGTCTGTCTGTCTGTCTGTCTGTATGTCTGTCTGTCTGTCTGTCTGTCTGTCTGTCTGTCTGTCTGTCTGTCTGTCTGTCTGTCTGTCTGTCTGTCTGTCTGTCTGTTCGTCTGGCTGGTTGTCTGTTCGTCTGGCTGTCTGTCTGTCCGTCTGGCTGTCTATCTGTCTGTCTCGACACTACCCAAAATTCTGCGTTTGGATTCAGCTGTCTAGCTATTTCAAAAAATTCCCTCGCTAAATCACGATTTTCTTGTCTAGCTTGAGTGCAGGCCAAAGTTGTCAGGCTCAGGAAGCCATGCAAACAGGATTTTCCCAGATTTTTTTATCCTCAACATTAGCTTGTACCTGCTGTAATAATGAAATATATTTTTATAAACACAGCCAGGTGTTTACTGAATTTTCATATAAGAAACGATCCGTCATTATGTCAACTTCGTGTCGACCCCGTCAGCTGGTTAGTGAACGAAAATGGGAAGTCAGTACCCTGCAGCTAAAAATAAATGCTAGACACGCTTTTTCTTAGAAACTGAAGCATTTTTCCTTATTTATTTTGAAACGTAATAAGTCTACACGCTTTTTCCCCATGCAGCTTCTATCAAGTCAGGCGATCTCCTGCGATAAATAGATAATTTGATATACGAGCAGAAAATTGAGCAGATTCTACAGTAACTCAGGAAACAGCTTAGGTTTCTATGGTTTCTAAGAAAAAAACTAGCCTTCAGTCCTTACTCGAGCTTTAGGAGTAAATATTAGTTACCTGTTGACTCAATTAAGAGACCGTTGCCAAAATTAATTTAACCGACAAACCAAGTAAGATAATTAATCCTTTGTGTCGAAATTGCTGCGGCCAAAGCTGAGGTAATTAAAGTTGCTTTTGTGAAAAGCGTCACGCACAGCTTCTTCTTTTTCTTCTTCTTCAGGTGGATTTGCAGGATGGCAAAAAAAATAGAAAATCGGGAATCTTTTTTAAAGATAGGAGACAGACAGACCGACCCGAAGGACACAAAGGAGCCGCATGGGATTAGGGATGCCAAAAATCAAGGATGGGCCAGGCGCCAGCGTGTCGAGGAAGTCGGGCGATTCCGACGGCAAACTGACTGCCTGTTGATTGGGTTCAGAATAATCAGTGACTGGGTGAGTTCAGAATTTTATGAGCTTATGATTTCATAAGTTCATGAGGGAGTTCATGAGTGAATGAGTTCATGAGTTCATGAGTGAGTAAGTGAGTGAGTTCATTAGTGAGTGAGTGAGTGAGTGAGTGAGTGAGTGAGTTCATGAGTGAGTGAGTGAGTGAGTGAGTTCATGAGTGAGTGAGTGAGTGAGTTCATGAGTGAGTGAGTGAGTGAGTTCATGAGTGAGTGAGTGAGTGAGTGAGTTCATGAGTGAGTGAGTGAGTGAGTTCATGAGTGAGTGAGTGAGTGAGTTCATGAGTGAGCGAGTGAGTTCATGAGTGAGTGAGTGAGTGAGTGAGTGAGTGAGTGAGTGAGCGAGTGAGTGAGTGAGTGAGTTCATGAGTGAGTGAGTGAGTGAGTGAGTGAGTGAGTGAGTTCATGAGTGAGCGAGTGAGTGAGTGAGTGAGTGAGTGAATAAGTGAGTGAGTGAGTGAGTGAGTGAGTGAGTGAGTGAGTGAGTGAGTGAGTGAGTGAGTGAGTGAGTGAGTGAGTGAGTGAGTGAGTAAGTGGGTGAATGAGTTTCATGAATTAGTGAGTGAAGTTTTTTGGCTGGGAGAAAGAGTCAAAGAATGCAATAATTTTTTGCCCTAAAAAGTACAATTAATCTTTACTAAGCCAGTCTCACATAATACGAGTCTAAAAAGCTTTCTGTCAATAAAAAGCTCATTTTGTAGATCCTTGACCATAAAGACAAAGTCGAGGCAAACTTACCTATAAAAAGCCAACACAATCCCACTATCTAACCATTGAAACCTCTGATTTTATTAAAAACCGCTTCTCAAAAGAAGATAATCAGCGCTTTGTATACTGTCTAATTCCGGAGAGAAAGTCCATCCGGTTAGGTTCGCCACTCTCATTGAGCAGCCGCTGATCACGCAAGATCCAAGTCACGCGCACAGACTCCAGCGGAGGATCTCGACGACTTCTTGAAGAGATAAGTTTTCAAGCAGTTAATGGAGAAATTTTTCCACCCACGTTTGCATTTAGCTAATGGCTTTTGATCGTTTTGTTACCAGTTTAAAGCGTTGCACTTTAATGTCTGCAGTAAAAATTTAACTCATTGTTGCTGAGATTTTGCTTTGATGTTGTACTTGTTATTGTTTTATACTTTGCTGAATAGATAAGAAACCAAAAATTAAATTGTTTCTGTCTTATCACAAAATACCGCTATGGTTTACAAAGTCCAGACAAGGACACCTTAAGTACGCTCGCAGAAGGACGGGACACTTTGTTTCTCGGAAAGTTTTTTGAGTCTAATTTTCGCGAAAAAGTACACTATGGAGATAGGAAATTTGTAGATTTTCGACATAAAATTAGAGATTGCGCTCGATTTGAAGCAGATGCAAATCTCATCTTTTGATATGCGTTTCCAGCCTTAATTTGTAAAAAAAATTGATCTTCGCATTATTTTTATTAATATTGATTCAGTTTCGTCAAAACCTACTAAACGACAAATAGCAAATCCAGAGAGAATCGGACACTGACGTGTGACTGGACCAGCAAAATCATCAAAAATACTGATAGATAGAAACGTTATTTAAATAAAGCAGACTTTGTTAGAAGACGATCAGAACCTGCCCAGCTGGTGAAATATTTTATTGAAATTATAATTTTCGACAAATCAAACAATTTAAAGATTGAAGTTTCACAAATTAAGATGTACATAGTTTATTCTATCTCCTTAGCGTATTTTTTCGCGAAAATTGGACTCCAAAAGCTTTCCAAGAAACGAAGTATCCCGTCCTTCTACTTAAGGTGTCCTTGAGTCCAGATTCTTTAAAAGAGCTGATCACGTGACTTAGCCGCGGCTATTTTAATTTAGATCTTAGTAAAAGGGCATCGTAATTGATAAAATCTTTAAAAATATTATTTTATTTTTGGTAAGTGAGAAGCGTTTAATAAAAAGAATGAGTTAGATACAAGAATCGGAGAAAGTGTTATATGGACGAAGGCACATACGTGAGAGACAAAAACAGAGATAGTAAGGGAATATAAATTAAATTAAAAGAGACCCCTCGAGAGGAAGGAAGAACTATTCCCAATAAGATTGGCAGTGAATAAAATAACGCACAGAGGATCAGAGAGATAGAGGGGCTACAGGATTTTGATGGATGAGGAACTGGTATTAGTTTGTTAACTGAAAGCATCATGGCTGAGCTGGTTATAGTAGCTATGCTGGTTGCACTTTTCATTTATTTAGTTGCGACGATAAAAAGTTCTCGTTACATTTGGTCTTTGATTCAATCTTATAGCAACCATTTTCTAGTTTGCATAGCTTAACCAACGCAACGAGCCAATGGACAAGGTTCGGCTGAAATCTCTGCTAGCTCAATAGGTTTTGACAGCCAATCAGGGTTGAATAAGTGGACTATAAGTCTGGATTGAGTTGTCCTGACTGCAATCTACTCTTCTGCTTGAATCTCGTGAATCATTTTAGCGTTAGCATCACAGACTAACTCTATCGCAAAGACATGCTAGTTTTCACTAGCGACTCAAACTGTCAGGCCTGGGAGCTGAACCTAACCCGGATGCGACACGACGAAGATTATCGCGATCTGGAGCGCCAGATGCTTGCCAGCGTCTTCCCAATCAGCTTGGCCGCTCTGGCCGCCAACCTGCTGAGCTTCGCTATTTTTGTCCGTCAGAAATTTGACAATCCAGCCATCCGCTTAGTTCTGGTGAGCGTCTCTTTCTGGGAGGTTTTCCTCCAGTCGGCGGTCATCTGTGAGGTGGCGATGTCGTTGAGCGGGGCCAAGCACGCGCACACGAAGGCGTCGTACATCGCCACTTCGGCTTTTCGATTGGGCATCGGGGCTGCCGCATTCGTCCGCAACTGGAACATGGTGGTGCTCAGCGTGTCCCGCTGCGAGCTCGTCTGGCGGCCGCTCGCCTCCCGAGGCCGTCTGTTCTTCTCGCCGCGACGATTGAAAGTCTGTCTGGCCGGCGTGGTGGCCGTGGCCTTCGGTCTCAGCCTGCTCGTCCAGCTGGAGTTCATGGGGGTGACCTGCGCCAACCTGACGGACAGCGCGGACCACCAGATGGGGAACATCGTCATCCGGCCGCTGCTGACCTCGCCCGAGGGTGACCGGCCTGGCTATCCCTCCCTGATGTTCTACAGCCTCCAGTGCCTGCTGCCGCCGCTGATCATCCCTGGCCCCACCATCGGCATGTCGCTGCGGCTTCGACGGGCGCGTCGGGTTAGCCGGCGAATGCGACCGCCGACGACGAATTCGACGACATCGACTGGAGGAGCCACTGACAACAGCGGCAGCGCTGGGATGCTGGCCGGCTGCTGCTGCTGCTGGCCCGGTCGCAGCCGCCAATCTTCGTTGGAGCCCCAGCCGCTTGATGGCAATGAAGAGCATCAACAACACCAGCAGCATCAGCAGCAGCTTTTTGACGATGCCGAAGGCGCTGGGCGGCACTTCTCCGCCCAGGGACGAGCCAGGCGGGCCGCCTTCCTGCTAGCTTCGTCGCGCACTCGCAGCCAGCGCTGCCACCGGCACAACCAGCACCAGCGAACCTCCGTGCTGGTCCTCGCCCTGGTGCTGCTGTTCTGCGCGCTGGAGTCGCCGACATTCCTGAGCACGCTGTGCCATTTCTTCTTTCCCGATGCGTCGCTACTCAGCCGGCAGTTCATCTTTCTGGCCAACGTGCTGACTGTGCTGGACTCGCTGCTGAATTTCTTCGTGTACGCGGCTGCCAGCGCTTCCTTCAGGGCGGAGATTCGAAACACGCTTCGCTGTCGAAGGCGTCAGGAGGTGGTGTCCAACTGCGAGCAGTCTTTGTCACTCACAGCCGGATGGAGCAGCAGAGGAGTCTGCAATGCCAGTACCAGATGCAGCAGCTGAGCCAGAATCAGCTGCCGGCAACTAATTCAAGGACATCTTCGTCCGGTTGCAGTCGAATTTCCCTGCGGATTGGCGATTAACATGCGGGGAATTGCATCGACTTTTTGGATGGGAAATGCAAACATTGCATTAGTTTTTTGTACAGATATTGGATGTGAATAAGCTCTCTGAACATTCCAATAATAATAAAAATTCATTGGCAATTTAAATTTTCACTGAACTGATATGAACCCAAAATTTTGTCATTGTTATTGTTGTGATTGAATTCTTGAGAGAAAAAAACTGGCAAAGTACTACTCGAACAAAATACATCGAAAAGTGCTCGAGTACTTCTCTATTCGAACCAAACTCGGAAAAGAACTCCCCAATCCCTTTTAGACTTTGGACAAGAAAACCGGACCCCCATCTTAGTCGCACAGGCGGACTTCCCTTTCCTGTGTCGATCCCAGACATGCCAGACAGCATCTGATCAGGAATCCTTCAGCAGAAAAATTAGCGGCACAGCGGACTTACATCTTCTTGGGCGAAAGGAAGCAGGTGGAACAAGGCGAGTCAGGAAGTTGGAGGGCTTGGTAGCGCAGGTAAGGCATGAATCTTATCACGATTGATTCTAATGATCCTAGTAGGGATCAGGGCTAACATGCCGGCATCATTTGTGAATTTTAATTACGTAAAAAAATGTTCGTCATCCTGTCTAATCAAATTAAATCAGAATCAAAGTAAAGATCAGATGAGATTTGCTAGCATCAAAGCTAAATTCGTACAAATTTAATAAGGGGGGTTCTCGTGCAGTGCAGGCTGGGTAGGGGCAATGTACATCGAACACTCACCCCCACGATGCTTACCCCTAACGCACGCCAAGTGTACACTGACTAGCGGTAAGAAAGTCTAACCCATATGTACACCGGCGCGTGAACGTTTGTCTGCGTATAGTATATAGGCATGCATTCAGTAGTTAGTAGAGTGATTAGCAATAATATTAAATAATACGAGGGGCGTTCAATAAGTTTCCGGATGCACAGAAATGAAAAGCGTCAGAGGGAAGATAAATGTCAGGCCTTTTCGAAGTACTCTCCAGCAGCTTCGATGCACTTTCTCATCCTTTCAAACCAAGTAGCAAAGCAGCCAGCCCACTCTGACTGAGGGATGTCGAACAGGTGACTTTGGAAGGCCTCGACGGCCTGTTCCGGCGATGCAAATCGGACTCCCTTGAGCAGGCGCTTGACTCGTGGGAACACAAAGAAGTCACACGGTGCCAAGTCGGGGCTGTAGGGTGGGTGCTGAAGCAGTTGGACGCGATTCTGCTCCATGAACTCCACAGTAAGGCGCGCAGTGTGGGCCGGGGCGTTGTCCTGGTGGAGCAGCAACCCACGATGGCGAGTCCTTGGGCGCTTCTCAGCGATGGATTGCAGCACCTGGGGCATACACTCGGTTACATACCAGCCCGCAGTCACCGTCCGCTGTGTTACCAGCGGAATCATGGCTACGGGACCGCTGCGAGCCACAAAAACAGCCACCATCTGCTTGGCGACACTTCGCGACCGCACCAGCTTTGAAGGTGGCGGGCTGCCAATGGGGGTCCACTGAGCTGACTGCTGCTTGCTCTCCGGGTCAAAACAGTACACCCAGGTCTCATCACCACTGACGATGTCCCAGGAGCTCGTTGATCTTCCACCGTCGAATCTTTCGAGCATTGAATGGCACCAATCGATCCGGGCCTGTTTCTGCTCCTGGGTCAGGTGATGAGGCACCCAGCGTGCGGACACCTTGCTGAGGCCAAGCCTTTCATGTAGGATGGTGGTTGAGGTGCTTCCCGATGAAATGCCCACAGCGGTGGCTAGCTGTTGCACTGTCAACCGCGGGTCTTCCTCAACGAGGGCCTGCACTGCAGCCACTGCTTCCTGAGTGGTCGAACTCAGGGGTCGTCCTTCACGAGCCTCGTCTTCGAGCGACACTCGGCCCCGACGAAATTCCGCGAACCAGTCAAAGACGGTTGTTCTCGAGGGTGCAGTATCCCCGAAGGCTAGGCGAAGCCGTTCTAAGCTTTGCGACTGGTTCAGACCACATTTTTAGTCGTAAAAAATCATCGCTCTCCAGTGGATGCGCGACAGTTCCATAATAGATACTTGAAGTTGGAGGTGATAGGTGACTTTGAAGTGAAGTTGTGAGATTCAGGTTTATTGTGTAATCTTTATATTTTATATCAAATCTCAGGAGATGTACATTTTTCATGTGAGTACATTTTGAGCAGCCTATAGTGCGCTGGCTCTTATGGTCCGGAAACTTATTGAACGCCCCTCGTACTGATAATGATTAACCATTAATGAATTTAAGTATGTTAAAAAATTTAGAAAATGTTAGAAAATAAAAATATGTTAAATTCACAAACCAAGACGTTTTAAACCTGATAAAATTAACACGTTAAAATTTTCTGCGAAAAAATCAGAATTAGCGCATGAGTAACTCAAATAACTTAAACATTTAATAAAAATATTAATGGTACGTTTGTAAATAAGAGCGTAAGTGAAAACTCAAAATAATTATACAAAGTATTGGAAATTAAATAGAAATAAGTTGTAATATTTAATTATAACTTGGCATAGCGCAGTAAGTGCAGGGGCTGTTTATTGAGACTATTTAATTAAGAAATTTTTAATTTCAATATAATATTTTTTCCGTACATTGTGTTTTAACATTTCTCTCTAACTCGCACAAAAAAAATTGTCAGCAAATTTTGCATGCACGCAGTTAATCATCTAATAAGTAAACACGAAATATACACTTTGCAGAACTTAGTGCCACCAGCCTGAAGGACGAAAGTTTATCTGTTCAGGGATTTCGTATAAAGTGGTTTGAACCAAACAGATTAGGAAAGGGCTTATTTTGTTTGGATCTATTCCCATATTCAGGATCTAAAACAAATTTCTAGACATCAATAAAGCTTTTTCAGTGCCTGTAGCTAATTTTCGATTCGACCTAACTATATTCAGGCTAGAAATAAGCTTGCACTTTTATTTAAGTAGACAGTTGTTTTAATATGCTCAGAGCAGATTAACAAACTCCCAAAGGTGCTCGTCTGTCTGCAAGAGAAGCTGATGAAAGCAGATTCTTGTTTCTTGATTTCAATCAATTAAAATGCACAATTCCTCACAAAGAAAAAGAGATAATTCGATGAATAGATAAAATATGTCGATAGATAGATAGATAGATAGATAGATAGATAGATAGATAGATAGATAGATAGATAGATAGATAGATAGATAGATAGATAGATAGATAGATAGATAGATAGATAGATAGATAGATAGATAGTTAGATAGATAGATAGATAGATAGATAGATAGATAGATAGATAGATAGATAGATAGATAGATAGATAGATAGATAGATAGATAGATAGATAGATAGATAGATAGATAGATAGATAGATAGATAGATAGATAGATAGATAGATAGATAGATAGATAGATAGATAGATAGATAGATAGATAGATAGATAGATAGATAGATAGATAGATAGATAGATAGATAGATAGATAGATAGATAGATAGATAGATAGATAGATAGATAGATAGATAGATAGATAGATAGATAGATAGATAGATAGATAGATAGATAGATAGATAGATAGATAGATAGATAGATAGATAGATAGATAGATAGATAGATAGATAGATAGATAGATAGATAGATAGATAGATAGATAGATAGATAGATAGATAGATAGATAGATAGATAGATAGATAGATAGATAGATAGATAGATAGATAGATAGATAGATAGATAGATAGATAGATAGATAGATAGATAGATAGATAGATAGATAGATAGATAGATAGATAGATAGATAGATAGATAGATAGATAGATAGATAGATAGATAGATAGATAGATAGATAGATAGATAGATAGATAGATAGATAGATAGATAGATAGATAGATAGATAGATAGATAGATAGATAGATAGATAGATAGATAGATAGATAGATAGATAGATAGATAGATAGATAGATAGATAGATAGATAGATAGATAGATAGATAGATAGATAGATAGATAGATAGATAGATAGATAGATAGATAGATAGATAGATAGATAGATAGATAGATAGATAGATAGATAGATAGATAGATAGATAGATAGATAGATAGATAGATAGATAGATAGATAGATAGATAGATAGATAGATAGATAGATAGATAGATAGATAGATAGATAGATAGATAGATAGATAGATAGATAGATAGATAGATAGATAGATAGATAGATAGATAGATAGATAGATAGATAGATAGATAGATAGATAGATAGATAGATAGATAGATAGATAGATAGATAGATAGATAGATAGATAGATAGATAGATAGATAGATAGATAGATAGATAGATAGATAGATAGATAGATAGATAGATAGATAGATAGATAGATAGATAGATAGATAGATAGATAGATAGATAGATAGATAGATAGATAGATAGATAGATAGATAGATAGATAGATAGATAGATAGATAGATAGATAGATAGATAGATAGATAGATAGATAGATAGATAGATAGATAGATAGATAGATAGATAGATAGATAGATAGATAGATAGATAGATAGATAGATAGATAGATAGATAGATAGATAGATAGATAGATAGATAGATAGATAGATAGATAGATAGATAGATAGATAGATAGATAGATAGATAGATAGATAGATAGATAGATAGATAGATAGATAGATAGATAGATAGATAGATAGATAGATAGATAGATAGATAGATAGATAGATAGATAGATAGATAGATAGATAGATAGATAGATAGATAGATAGATAGATAGATAGATAGATAGATAGATAGATAGATAGATAGATAGATAGATAGATAGATAGATAGATAGATAGATAGATAGATAGATAGATAGATAGATAGATAGATAGATAGATAGATAGATAGATAGATAGATAGATAGATAGATAGATAGATAGATAGATAGATAGATAGATAGATAGATAGATAGATAGATAGATAGATAGATAGATAGATAGATAGATAGATAGATAGATAGATAGATAGATAGATAGATAGATAGATAGATAGATAGATAGATAGATAGATAGATAGATAGATAGATAGATAGATAGATAGATAGATAGATAGATAGATAGATAGATAGATAGATAGATAGATAGATAGATAGATAGATAGATAGATAGATAGATAGATAGATAGATAGATAGATAGATAGATAGATAGATAGATAGATAGATAGATAGATAGATAGATAGATAGATAGATAGATAGATAGATAGATAGATAGATAGATAGATAGATAGATAGATAGATAGATAGATAGATAGATAGATAGATAGATAGATAGATAGATAGATAGATAGATAGATAGATAGATAGATAGATAGATAGATAGATAGATAGATAGATAGATAGATAGATAGATAGATAGATAGATAGATAGATAGATAGATAGATAGATAGATAGATAGATAGATAGATAGATAGATAGATAGATAGATAGATAGATAGATAGATAGATAGATAGATAGATAGATAGATAGATAGATAGATAGATAGATAGATAGATAGATAGATAGATAGATAGATAGATAGATAGATAGATAGATAGATAGATAGATAGATAGATAGATAGATAGATAGATAGATAGATAGATAGATAGATAGATAGATAGATAGATAGATAGATAGATAGATAGATAGATAGATAGATAGATAGATAGATAGATAGATAGATAGATAGATAGATAGATAGATAGATAGATAGATAGATAGATAGATAGATAGATAGATAGATAGATAGATAGATAGATAGATAGATAGATAGATAGATAGATAGATAGATAGATAGATAGATAGATAGATAGATAGATAGATAGATAGATAGATAGATAGATAGATAGATAGATAGATAGATAGATAGATAGATAGATAGATAGATAGATAGATAGATAGATAGATAGATAGATAGATAGATAGATAGATAGATAGATAGATAGATAGATAGATAGATAGATAGATAGATAGATAGATAGATAGATAGATAGATAGATAGATAGATAGATAGATAGATAGATAGATAGATAGATAGATAGATAGATAGATAGATAGATAGATAGATAGATAGATAGATAGATAGATAGATAGATAGATAGATAGATAGATAGATAGATAGATAGATAGATAGATAGATAGATAGATAGATAGATAGATAGATAGATAGATAGATAGATAGATAGATAGATAGATAGATAGATAGATAGATAGATAGATAGATAGATAGATAGATAGATAGATAGATAGATAGATAGATAGATAGATAGATAGATAGATAGATAGATAGATAGATAGATAGATAGATAGATAGATAGATAGATAGATAGATAGATAGATAGATAGATAGATAGATAGATAGATAGATAGATAGATAGATAGATAGATAGATAGATAGATAGATAGATAGATAGATAGATAGATAGATAGATAGATAGATAGATAGATAGATAGATAGATAGATAGATAGATAGATAGATAGATAGATAGATAGATAGATAGATAGATAGATAGATAGATAGATAGATAGATAGATAGATAGATAGATAGATAGATAGATAGATAGATAGATAGATAGATAGATAGATAGATAGATAGATAGATAGATAGATAGATAGATAGATAGATAGATAGATAGATAGATAGATAGATAGATAGATAGATAGATAGATAGATAGATAGATAGATAGATAGATAGATAGATAGATAGATAGATAGATAGATAGATAGATAGATAGATAGATAGATAGATAGATAGATAGATAGATAGATAGATAGATTCTAAAGTAAAGTAGTTTGCTCGTAGATAGATAGATAGATAGATAGATAGATAGATAGATAGATAGATAGATAGATAGATAGATAGATAGATAGATAGATAGATAGATAGATAGATAGATAGATAGATAGATAGATAGATAGATAGATAGATAGATAGATAGATAGATAGATAGATAGATAGATAGATAGATAGATAGATAGATAGATAGATAGATAGATAGATAGATAGATAGATAGATAGATAGATAGATAGATAGATAGATAGATAGATAGATAGATAGATAGATAGATAGATAGATAGATAGATAGATAGATAGATAGATAGATAGATAGATAGATAGATAGATAGATAGATAGATAGATAGATAGATAGATTCTAAAGTAAAGTAGTTTGCTCGTAGATAGATAGATAGATAGATAGATAGATAGATAGATAGATAGATAGATAGATAGATAGATAGATAGATAGATAGATAGATAGATAGATAGATAGATAGATAGATAGATAGATAGATAGATAGATAGATAGATAGATAGATAGATAGATAGATAGATAGATAGATAGATAGATAGATAGATAGATAGATAGATAGATAGATAGATAGATAGATAGATAGATAGATAGATAGATAGATAGATAGATAGATAGATAGATAGATAGATAGATAGATAGATAGATAGATAGATAGATAGATAGATAGATAGATAGATAGATAGATAGATAGATAGATAGATAGATAGATAGATAGATAGATAGATAGATAGATAGATAGATAGATAGATAGATAGATAGATAGATAGATAGATAGATAGATAGATAGATAGATAGATAGATAGATAGATAGATAGATAGATAGATAGATAGATAGATAGATAGATAGATAGATAGATAGATAGATAGATAGATAGATAGATAGATAGATAGATAGATAGATAGATAGATAGATAGATAGATAGATAGATAGATAGATAGATAGATAGATAGATAGATAGATAGATAGATAGATAGATAGATAGATAGATAGATAGATAGATAGATAGATAGATAGATAGATAGATAGATAGATAGATAGATAGATAGATAGATAGATAGATAGATAGATAGATAGATAGATAGATAGATAGATAGATAGATAGATAGATAGATAGATAGATAGATAGATAGATAGATAGATAGATAGATAGATAGATAGATAGATAGATAGATAGATAGATAGATAGATAGATAGATAGATAGATAGATAGATAGATAGATAGATAGATAGATAGATAGATAGATAGATAGATAGATAGATAGATAGATAGATAGATAGATAGATAGATAGATAGATAGATAGATAGATAGATAGATAGATAGATAGATAGATAGATAGATAGATAGATAGATAGATAGATAGATAGATAGATAGATAGATAGATAGATAGATAGATAGATAGATAGATAGATAGATAGATAGATAGATAGATAGATAGATAGATAGATAGATAGATAGATAGATAGATAGATAGATAGATAGATAGATAGATAGATAGATAGATAGATAGATAGATAGATAGATAGATAGATAGATAGATAGATAGATAGATAGATAGATAGATAGATAGATAGATAGATAGATAGATAGATAGATAGATAGATAGATAGATAGATAGATAGATAGATAGATAGATAGATAGATAGATAGATAGATAGATAGATAGATAGATAGATAGATAGATAGATAGATAGATAGATAGATAGATAGATAGATAGATAGATAGATAGATAGATAGATAGATAGATAGATAGATAGATAGATAGATAGATTCTAAAGTAAAGTAGTTTGCTCGTAGATAGATAGATAGATAGATAGATAGATAGATAGATAGATAGATAGATAGATAGATAGATAGATAGATAGATAGATAGATAGATAGATAGATAGATAGATAGATAGATAGATAGATAGATAGATAGATAGATAGATAGATAGATAGATAGATAGATAGATAGATAGATAGATAGATAGATAGATAGATAGATAGATAGATAGATAGATAGATAGATAGATAGATAGATAGATAGATAGATAGATAGATAGATAGATAGATAGATAGATAGATAGATAGATAGATAGATAGATAGATAGATAGATAGATAGATAGATAGATAGATAGATAGATAGATAGATAGATAGATAGATAGATAGATAGATAGATAGATAGATAGATAGATAGATAGATAGATAGATAGATAGATAGATAGATAGATAGATAGATAGATAGATAGATAGATAGATAGATAGATAGATAGATAGATAGATAGATAGATAGATAGATAGATAGATAGATAGATAGATAGATAGATAGATAGATAGATAGATAGATAGATAGATAGATAGATAGATAGATAGATAGATAGATAGATAGATAGATAGATAGATAGATAGATAGATAGATAGATAGATAGATAGATAGATAGATAGATAGATAGATAGATAGATAGATAGATAGATAGATAGATAGATAGATAGATAGATAGATAGATAGATAGATAGATAGATAGATAGATAGATAGATAGATAGATAGATAGATAGATAGATAGATAGATAGATAGATAGATAGATAGATAGATAGATAGATAGATAGATAGATAGATAGATAGATAGATAGATAGATAGATAGATAGATAGATAGATAGATAGATAGATAGATAGATAGATAGATAGATAGATAGATAGATAGATAGATAGATAGATAGATAGATAGATAGATAGATAGATAGATAGATAGATAGATAGATAGATAGATAGATAGATAGATAGATAGATAGATAGATAGATAGATAGATAGATAGATAGATAGATAGATAGATAGATAGATAGATAGATAGATAGATAGATAGATAGATAGATTCTAAAGTAAAGTAGTTTGCTCGTAGATAGATAGATAGATAGATAGATAGATAGATAGATAGATAGATAGATAGATAGATAGATAGATAGATAGATAGATAGATAGATAGATAGATAGATAGATAGATAGATAGATAGATAGATAGATAGATAGATAGATAGATAGATAGATAGATAGATAGATAGATAGATAGATAGATAGATAGATAGATAGATAGATAGATAGATAGATAGATAGATAGATAGATAGATAGATAGATAGATAGATAGATAGATAGATAGATAGATAGATAGATAGATAGATAGATAGATAGATAGATAGATAGATAGATAGATAGATTCTAAAGTAAAGTAGTTTGCTCGTAGATAGATAGATAGATAGATAGATAGATAGATAGATAGATAGATAGATAGATAGATAGATAGATAGATAGATAGATAGATAGATAGATAGATAGATAGATAGATAGATAGATAGATAGATAGATAGATAGATAGATAGATAGATAGATAGATAGATAGATAGATAGATAGATAGATAGATAGATAGATAGATAGATAGATAGATAGATAGATAGATAGATAGATAGATAGATAGATAGATAGATAGATAGATAGATAGATAGATAGATAGATAGATAGATAGATAGATAGATAGATAGATAGATAGATAGATAGATAGATAGATAGATAGATAGATAGATAGATAGATAGATAGATAGATAGATAGATAGATAGATAGATAGATAGATAGATAGATAGATAGATAGATAGATAGATAGATAGATAGATAGATAGATAGATAGATAGATAGATAGATAGATAGATAGATAGATAGATAGATAGATAGATAGATAGATAGATAGATAGATAGATAGATAGATAGATAGATAGATAGATAGATAGATAGATAGATAGATAGATAGATAGATAGATAGATAGATAGATAGATAGATAGATAGATAGATAGATAGATAGATAGATAGATAGATAGATAGATAGATAGATAGATAGATAGATAGATAGATAGATAGATAGATAGATAGATAGATAGATAGATAGATAGATAGATAGATAGATAGATAGATAGATAGATAGATAGATAGATAGATAGATAGATAGATAGATAGATAGATAGATAGATAGATAGATAGATAGATAGATAGATAGATAGATAGATAGATAGATAGATAGATAGATAGATAGATAGATAGATAGATAGATAGATAGATAGATAGATAGATAGATAGATAGATAGATAGATAGATAGATAGATAGATAGATAGATAGATAGATAGATAGATAGATAGATAGATAGATAGATAGATAGATAGATAGATAGATAGATAGATAGATAGATAGATAGATAGATAGATAGATAGATAGATAGATAGATAGATAGATAGATAGATAGATAGATAGATAGATAGATAGATAGATAGATAGATAGATAGATAGATAGATAGATAGATAGATAGATAGATAGATAGATAGATAGATAGATAGATAGATAGATAGATAGATAGATAGATAGATAGATAGATAGATAGATAGATAGATAGATAGATAGATAGATAGATAGATAGATAGATAGATAGATAGATAGATAGATAGATAGATAGATAGATAGATAGATAGATAGATAGATAGATAGATAGATAGATAGATAGATAGATAGATAGATAGATAGATAGATAGATAGATAGATAGATAGATAGATAGATAGATAGATAGATAGATTCTAAAGTAAAGTAGTTTGCTCGTAGATAGATAGATAGATAGATAGATAGATAGATAGATAGATAGATAGATAGATAGATAGATAGATAGATAGATAGATAGATAGATAGATAGATAGATAGATAGATAGATAGATAGATAGATAGATAGATAGATAGATAGATAGATAGATAGATAGATAGATAGATAGATAGATAGATAGATAGATAGATAGATAGATAGATAGATAGATAGATAGATAGATAGATAGATAGATAGATAGATAGATAGATAGATAGATAGATAGATAGATAGATAGATAGATAGATAGATAGATAGATAGATAGATAGATAGATAGATAGATAGATAGATAGATAGATAGATAGATAGATAGATAGATAGATAGATAGATAGATAGATAGATAGATAGATAGATAGATAGATAGATAGATAGATAGATAGATAGATAGATAGATAGATAGATAGATAGATAGATAGATAGATAGATAGATAGATAGATAGATAGATAGATAGATAGATAGATAGATAGATAGATAGATAGATAGATAGATAGATAGATAGATAGATAGATAGATAGATAGATAGATAGATAGATAGATAGATAGATAGATAGATAGATAGATAGATAGATAGATAGATAGATAGATAGATAGATAGATAGATAGATAGATAGATAGATAGATAGATAGATAGATAGATAGATAGATAGATAGATAGATAGATAGATAGATAGATAGATAGATAGATAGATAGATAGATAGATAGATAGATAGATAGATAGATAGATAGATAGATAGATAGATAGATAGATAGATAGATAGATAGATAGATAGATAGATAGATAGATAGATAGATAGATAGATAGATAGATAGATAGATAGATAGATAGATAGATAGATAGATAGATAGATAGATAGATAGATAGATAGATAGATAGATAGATAGATAGATAGATAGATAGATAGATAGATAGATAGATAGATAGATAGATAGATAGATAGATAGATAGATAGATAGATAGATAGATAGATAGATAGATAGATAGATAGATAGATAGATAGATAGATTCTAAAGTAAAGTAGTTTGCTCGTAGATAGATAGATAGATAGATAGATAGATAGATAGATAGATAGATAGATAGATAGA
>CATNEM010000389.1:50000-165000 GCA_950096795.1 Macrostomum cliftonense | reverse complement strand
GACAGACAGACAGACAGAAAGGCACAGATAGACAGACAGACAGACAGACAGACAGACAGACAGACAGACAGACAGACAGACAGACAGACAGACAGGCAGACAGACAGATAGGCAGACAGACAGACAGACAGACAGACAGACAGACAGACAGACAGACAGACAGACAGACAGACAGACAGACAGATAGGCAGACAGACAGACAGACAGACAGACAGACAGACAGACAGGCAGACAGGCACAGCTCACCAGTTCAGAATCCTTATTCGAGAAAAGGAAATAAATTATCAAGAAGCTGAATTGCGATAAAAGCTGCTAAAAGCACTTTCTTGGGAATTAAAAAAATCTTCCCAAAGTGCATTTCTTCAAAGATTGATTATTTTTAATTTAGGAAAGATGAGAAATACGGGGTGCTTGTCGTTTCCCGTGCAAAGGACGCAATGATCTGGGTAGGAGAAAAAATACCAGCAATAAAACTCACACTCGGAGGCACAAGTGCAAATGGAAAAATGGTTTTGATTAAATTCCTTCTTAGGGATGCAAAACTTTCGCTTCGGATTTTCTAGCTAGCTGCTACCTAATGGGAAAGCGTGCGAAAGCTGAATAATGGTGTTTTATATTTAGCTGTTCCTACATAAAAACCCTCTGGAAAATTAGCTTGAAAGAAGGAGAAATTGTTGAGTGAGTTTTTTGTAATATGAAATAAAAAATTCCGTCGAAAATAATGGAGAATGCAAAATAATTCAGCCAAAATCTTCAAAACCCTGTAGATGAAAACAAAAGACTTTTTTTATTTATTTTCACCCATGTGACGCAATCTTTCTGATTATTTTGACCTCTGTGGCGCAATCATTCAGATTATTTTGACCGCTGTGACGCAATGTTTCAAATCATTTCGACCGCTGTGATGCAATTTTTTAATCATTTCGACCGCTGCGACGCAATCTTTCAGATCATATTTTTCTGAAATTAGGTCATCTGTTTCATCCCGACAGGCGTACAACAATTTTTTTTAATAAACGGGTTTTGCTGTTTCTCATTTAGTCGTGTTCGTTCAAGCCAATCCTGCAATCAAAAAAATCGATATAGGCCCGAAAGAAGGAAAAGAAAAACGATCTTTCACAGAAAAGCAAACGCTTCAGCAATGCTATTTGACGGCTCTGCGACACTCAACGGCAGTTGCAGACAGAAAAAAAACAATTTTTTCGCACGGATTTAGTAGTCCGAGTATCTGTGACAAGAGAAAAAAATATTTCCGAATAAAATTAGAAATTTCAATTCGCATAAAATAGAAAACTGAGTACTAGCCAAAGCGGCCGAGCCGTCAGCTCCGCCTGCATCGCTGGTTTCTAGGAAACAAATTCGAAAATAGGACGGCTAAGATTTCGGGTTCAGTCTCGAATGATCGAATCGCGTCGCTGCCTTCGCCTCTGCGACTGTTGTCGATGCGCTGATGCCGACAGACGCCGATGAGGAGGTCCAGGAGGTGCGGCGGCTGAACTGCCGGCGGCCGCCGAGGTGCCCCAGGAGCCGCAGAACATCGGCACGAACGGACGCCGGTGCTCTCGTCGACGTTGTCGATGTTGTCGAAGTATCGACGACGAGTCGCCGCTGCTGCTGTCCAGACAGTCGTCGAAATCGTCGGAATCGGCGTCGTCCAGCACGTCCATCCGACGCACCGACCAGTTCAACCGTAGGACGCCCTCGTCCTCGCTGTCCTCGTAGTCGTCGTCATCATCGTCGGGATCCTCGTCGGATTTGCCAACGTCGGGACCGTCCTTCAACGGCTGATGTCGCAGCGGCGGAGGCTGGACAGGCGGCGGCATGGGGAGCTGGTCGCTGAAGCCGACAACCGGGTACAGCTGGTGCTGCCGGCTGCTGTTGTTCCAGTTGTTCCAGTCGTCGTCGTCGAGACTTTTCTGACGCCGACGACTGCTGCTTGTAGCTGGTGTTCTCTGCTTCTGCTGCTGCTGCTGCTGCTGCTGTCGCCGAAGCCTGCGCCGCTGCAGCGATTTGTTGTTCTCGTTGTCCTCCGTGCTGCCGTACTCGTCGGCATAGCCGGCCTCCTCGTCCTCGGTGCCGCCGGCGAACTCCTCGCTCCTGGCTGCGGCCGATTCGACGCCTCCCGTCGCGTTGCCGGCCTTGACGCCGCCAGCCCGTCGAGTTGTTGTCGCCCCGGCTCCGACGCTGTTGCCGCCGATCGATCTTGACTCGTCGTCGCGTTCAGTGCTCTGGCCGGCGCTCTGGCCGGCGCTCTTCTTCCAGCCGGTCTGACCGATGCCGCCAGCGCCGCCGCCCGAGCCCGAGCTGGCGAGCGCCTTGTTGCACAGGACATTCCAAACCTCCTGCTGGTATCGCCGTTTGCACTTGTTGATCTCCGCCCGCACTGAGTTGATGTCGATGCCGAAATCCACGGACAGAAACGGTTGCAGCGAATTCATGCAGCCGAGCGGCAGGCTGGTTGCGCTTGCTGCTGTTCGATTTGAATCGTCAACTGCGGCTGGCGTTCTGGAACGGACCGGGCCCGGCGTCTTGGCGTTGTGCAAGTTCAGGAAATAGCCGGGACGACCGAGGCTGCCGGCTCCGGCGGAGTTGCCGGCGTTGCTGCCGAAACTTCTTGGATGACTGGCGGCGAGAGGAAAATGGGCTGGCGGCGGCTGCATGCCGCTGTGATAGTGCTGGTGGTGCATCCTTGATCGTTGCGATGTCAACTGTCACCTTTACGTTTTAGCAAATCTAAGTTATGTGTTCGAGACAGAATACATTCGATTGATAAATGAGTGTTTAAATGAACTAACTATCTTGTTAGTAACAGACTTGGTCTATGGTCAGAATTACGAATAGCAGGCTACGGCTATGCGACCAATGTGGTGAGGTAAAATAAAAATCTTCAACGCAAAGTAAAAACTTCAAATTTAAAACTTTTAGGCGCCAGTAAACTTCCTTCTAAAATTTGCCCTTTTTTAGTCAAGTAAGTAAGCAAAAAAATAAATACTTATCGTAATATGTTGAAGCTTATCTTAATAGGTGGATGCTTATCTTAATAGGTGGAAGCTTATCTTAATAGGTGGAAGCTTATCTTAATAGGTGGAAGCTTGTCTTAATAGGTGGAAGCTTATCTTAATAGGTGGAAGCTTATCTTAATAGGTAGAAGCTTATCTTAATAGATGGAAGCTTGTCTTAATAGGTGGAAGCTTATCTTAATAGATGGAAGCTTGTCTTAATAGGTGGAAGCTTATCTTAATAGGTGGAAGCTTATCTTAATAGGTAGAAGCTTATCTTAATAGGTAGAAGCTTATCTTAATAGGTGGAAGCTTATCTTAATAGGTGGAAGCTTGTCTTAATAGGTGGAAGCTTATCTTAATAGGTGGAAGCTTATCTTAATCGGTAGAAGCTTATCTTAATAGGTGGAAGCTTATCTTAATAGGTGGAAGCTTATCTTACAAGTGGAAGCTCATCTCACAGGTGGAAGCTTATCTTAATAGGTGGAAGCTTATCCTACAGGTGTAAGCTTATATTGCGTTAAAGATGGTTAATATTTTATGCCTAATAGTTTTAGGGTCACCCAAATGTTAGAAAGAAAATAAAGCCGACATCAATTTTATTAGCGAACTACAAACAGTAATTAAGTGCTTAAGTAGTCACTGTTTGCTTAATTTATTATCTTGCTTGTTAAGATTCCTAGCATATAATGGTGCTTTTTGTTGTTTTTATACTCAATATTGTACTGTTGAATTGTCAGATTAGTCAAAGCGCTAAGTGATGCAGTAATAAGAAGGGTAGCCACTAAATATAAATAAATTATAAGTGATTTTGTCATCGCTAGATTATGTCTTAGAAAATAGTATAAACTATCAAGCCAATATAATATGTCAGCTCGGCCGTGCCACTTGTCAATCAATCATCTAATCGTAGAAGCAGAGATCCCGCCTGTCAACTGTGTAGGATCCGTGATTAGATTTGATGCGCAGATCCTGGATGGGCAGCAGGCCGGGCTGCTCGGCCGCGAATTCCAGGACTGCGGAGCCGTACCTGTCGCTGGTTGACACCTGCGCGTGATTGATTGACAGGTTTTTATTGATTTTCCTGTATTAGTGCTGTTGGAAAGCTGTTGTAGGAGTTGTAGCCTATTGCAGACAGACAGAGAGACACACCGACAGACAGACAGACAGACAGACAGACACAAACAGACAGACAGACAGACAGACAGACAGACACACAGACACAAACAGACAGACAGACAGACAGACAGACAGACAGACAGGCAGACAGACAGACAGACAGACAGACAGATAGGCAGACAGACAGACAGACAGACAGATAGGCAGACAGACAGACAGACAGACAGACAGACAGACAGACAGATAGATAGGCAGACAGACAGACAGACAGACAGACAGACAGACAGACAGACAGACAGACAGACAGACAGACAGACAGACAGACAGACAGACAGACAGACAGACAGATAGGCAGACAGACAGACAGACAGACAGACAGACACAGACAGACAGACAGACAGAAGACTCACTCCGCATTGGTCCTCCAACACGCGGACATTCATGGCCGTCTTGCCCACTGGCGAGCTTCGGTAGCGCCTGTCCGAGTGCACGTTCATCACCCGGCCATTGTCCAACAGGGCGTCCATCGCTTTGCTATAGTCGGGCTTGGACTTGTCCAGCACCAGGTCGGCGTAGACCACCGGCAGGGAGCCGCTGGCCCCGTCCTTGTCGCACAGCAGGCTCAACGTCTCCTTGGCTCGCCGGTGCGCCAGCTGAAGGAACCGCAGCTGCGAGTCGGGCAGCACCGATTGGAAGAACACGGACGTCCGCATCTGCAGCCAGCCGTTGTCGGCCAGACTCGAACGCAGCTGGAAGACGTTGTAGCTGACTATGCAGGTCTGCACAGAGCGTCTGTCGGTTTGGCCGAATTCGCATTCAACTTGAACGGCATCGTCCGGGCTGCCCAAATTTGGATCGATCCAGTAGGTGCCGTTGGCTGCTTTGGCGGCGCCGAGGGCCAGCTGGATGTCTCGACAACTCCTGGATTGATGGTTTGGTTGGTTGATTGGTTAAGTAATGCAGCTAGTTGAGATGAACACCGGCCTCTCCCTCGCTTCCTACCTTGCCGGGAAGGCTTTCTCACGGCCCGAACCCGCCACCGTCTTATTCAGCCGCTCCCTCAGGCCGTCGATGTCCGCAAATATGCGTCGCAGGAAGGCGCCCATGTTTGGCGTCACCGCCTGCGGCTGAGACGGGTCCATCGACGACACCGATCGTCGGAATCGCCGCGCTGAGCCGCCGCCACCGCCGCTGACGTAGCCGCCAGGTGGACCGCGCGGTCCGGTTTCACCCTTCTGTCCGGCCGGGCCTCGGCTGCCCTTCTCGCCTGGCGGGCCATTCTGGCCGTCACGTCCGGGCGGTCCCGGCAGACCGCGGTCGCCCTTCAGTCCGCGATCGCCTTGACCGCCGGTCTTGCCCTCCGGACCGGCCGGTCCCGGCTCGCCGCGAGGACCCGGCGGCCCTGGGCTGCCCTGCTGGCCAGGTTCGCCCGCAGGTCCCGTGGCTCCAATCACTCCCACTGGGCCCTTCTCGCCCGGTGGTCCGATCGGTCCTTGAGGTCCAGGCTGGCCGGGAAGGCCCGAAGCTCCTGGCGGCCCAGTGGCGCCTTTCTCACCCTGAGCACCGGGGCCACCAGGCGAGCCGCGCGATCCGGGGCCGCCAGTCCGGCCAGCTGGACCCTGAGGACCGGGCGGACCCGTAGGGCCGGATTTTCCTGGAAAAAACGATAGTTTCGTCGCTTTCTTTTCTAAATCGTAGACATCCAACTCACTTTTATCGCAAACATGACTAGTTTTCGTGTCACTTCTGTCTGACCCCATCTCATCCTTCGCAATTTCTCGCCGGCACCACCGAGTAAGCTCACCAGTTTCGCCCTGAGGTCCACGCTCGCCCTGTGGACCGGGCGGTCCCTGTGGACCGACGTCGCCTTTCTCGCCAGTTCCTCCGGCCGGCCCCGGGCTCCCTGGCAAACCCTGCGAGCCCTTAGGGCCGAGCGGACCCTGCGGACCGGGCGCTCCGACCGGGCCCCGTTCGCCGGGCTTGCCTCTGGCGCCCTCTTTACCAGCCGGGCCCCGATCGCCCTTCGGCCCGACGTCGCCTTTCGGTCCGGCGACGCCTTTGCTGCCCTCCGGTCCGGGCTTGCCCGCCGGTCCCGTGTCGCCCTGCTTGCCCGGCAGGCCGCGCTCGCCTTTCTGCCCGATGTCGCCTTTGTCGCCGGTAGGTCCGGCTTCGCCGGGCGCACCGGGCGGACCGAAACCGCCCCGATCGCCGACGTCACCTTTGGAGCCGGGGACGCCGGGGCTGCCGCGATCGCCGGGCGGTCCCGACGGTCCTCGGTCGCCGGAAGCGCCGCGTAGGCCTGTCTGACCGGGTCGGCCGGGTACGCCTTTGTCGCCTTTGCTGCCCGTAGCTCCGCGGGCACCGGGTGGGCCCTGGTTGATTAGTTTGTAGGCATGATTTAGAGTAGGCAGTTGTTAGATAATAGATCAGCATAAAACGAATAATGACGAATGATGCAGACAGAGTTTTTACCTGCGGCCCAATCTGGCCCTGCTCGCCCGCAGGACCGCGCAGTCCGGGCGCCCCAACGATGCCCTTCTCGCCGGGCAGACCGGGCTCACCCGGCGCTCCAGCCGGCCCGACTGTTCCTGTGACGCCGGCCAAGCCTTGGCTGCCTTTGGCGCCTTTAGCACCGGGCGGACCCGAATTACCTTTGACACCGGCGCCGCCCTGTCGCCCCTGCTCTCCCTTGGGCCCATCTGGTCCGGGGCTGCCCTGCGGTCCGACTGGGCCGGGCTTGCCAACGGAGCCGGGCGGACCGCGCGGACCCTGCGGACCAGCCGGGCCGTCTGGGCCGACATCGCCTGGCTCGCCACGCTGACCGGCCGGGCCGGGTTTTCCCTCCGGTCCGGGCGCGCCCTGGGCGCCCTGCGGTCCCGGCTCGCCCTGGTCGCCTTTCCCACCGGAGGCGCCTTCCTCGCCCTGCGGTCCGCGATCGCCTTTGGAGCCGGGCGGGCCGAACGGACCGATTGGTCCGGGCGCGCCGGTGTGGCCCTGCAAAATCAGGGATTGGTGTCTTTATCAAAACACGAAAATTAGATAAGAGCGACTTTAGGTAACTAATATAGTCACGTTTTGTGGAAGCTTCATGAAAGGCCCGTTATCTACATAACTTTAGCGAGGCACAAATTAGTTCGGCTCTAGGCCAGTTTCGCAGGTTTACTTGAAACCCCAAGGCATCGAGAGTGTGCAGTCCTTGAAATGCTTGTAAGCGCTTCAGGAGTCAGTCAACTGGTCAATTATTCTTCCTCGCTGTGCCTCAATGTCACTCGAGCTTAAAAATTCATCCACCAGCATTCGAACCCCTTTAAAACCCACCTGCTCTCCCTGGGGACCAGAACTGCCTGGCAGGCCGCGGTCGCCTTTGTCTCCAGGCGCTCCCCGAGACCCTGGCGAGCCATCGCTTCCGGGATCGCCTTTCGGTCCTCGCGGCCCAGCAATACCTGGCTCGCCCGTCGGGCCGACGTCACCCGGTGGGCCAATTTGACCCTGCGGCCCGGGCACTCCGATTGGTCCGCGCTCTCCGTTCGGTCCCTGCGGTCCGCGCTCGCCCTGTTTGTTTAGTTTTGAAAGTTATTTAATTTTCATATGTTACTACTCGTTAGTAAGCCATGGCGCACATGGCCGTCTCTTATTGGTTTTTATCTCTGAATTTATCGTGTTCTATTCCTCTTTATCTCTGGGTTCATCTTGCTTCTTTGCCTGTCCAGTTTCACTTCCAACCCATCTCACCTGGAATCCTTGCGGCCCAGAGCGTCCCTGCGGTCCGGGCGGTCCCGGCTGTCCGGCCGGTCCTGGCTGGCCTCGTGGACCACCCTGTCCGGGCGGGCCCCGCGGACCTGGTTGGCCCTGCTGGCCCTCCTCGCCTTTAGCGCCTTGCGGTCCTGGCAGGCCTGTCGGCCCGACGCTGCCGATCGCTCCTCGCGGGCCGATGTCGCCCGGATCGCCGGGGAATCCCATGGGGCCGGCGTCGCCTTTCTCACCTTGACGACCGCGCGCCCCGGCTGGACCAAGCAGGCCTTTCGGACCGGGGCCGCCGGGATAGCCTGGCGGGCCGCGTGGTCCCCCGGTGCCTTTGTCGCCGGACCGGCCACGGGGTCCGCGTTCGCCCGGCGCGCCACGAGGTCCGCGGGGTCCCGACTGACCGTCTGGGCCTCGCATTCCAGGCGAACCACGCGAGCCTTTGATGCCTTTGAGGCCGCGACCACCCTTATCGCCCAGCGGGCCGGGGCGACCTGGTGATCCCTGGCAAAAGATGTTATGATTTTTTTCCATCTGATTTGTCATAATTTGCCGTAAACCCTCAACTTCAAACCCTAGCTTATGAGTCTGGTGAGTCACAAGAAGGTTTCGATCGGAATTATTTGGGTTAAAAGTTTATTCTGCGAAGCTAAAAGTACAATTACTCACCTTTGGACCCTGAAGGCCAGTTGATCCGTCGTTACCTTTCGGTCCAGGCGGCCCAGCCATGCCAAAATGCCCTTTGCCGCCTTTCACACCCTTGGCTCCTTTCGCGCCAGCCGGTCCCTGACGGCCAATCTGACCAGGCAGTCCGTCCTGTCCGGGAATGCCCGGCGGTCCGGGCTTGCCTTGCGGTCCCATACCGCCCGGACTGCCACGCGGCCCTTGGGCGCCTAGCTGGCCTTTCTCTCCGGCGGGGCCAACAGGGCCGTCCGGTCCCAACGGTCCGGGCTCGCCGGCGTCACCTTTCGGCCCAGCGGAGCCTTCGGGTCCGGGCTCGCCGCGGATGCCAACAGGGCCGGTTGGGCCGCGCGGGCCTCGGTAGCCCATACGGCCGGGCCCGCCGCGTAGACCCTGGCCAGTTGAAAAGTGCGTTTTGATTGTTTTTTTTGGTCGTGGTGTATTTTTTCCTTGTGAAAAGATTGGAGCTTTCGCATATATTTTTGGGGGCCTTTCATTTTCTTGAAACCCAGCACTTTCACTTTATCGAAAGCCAAAAGTGTCAGCCACTTTCACTTTCTCGAAACCCAGCACTTTCACTTTATCAAAACTTCACTTTCCCTAATTTTTATCTCATGATGCTTTCGTTTGAATTCCGGTATCGAAAACTGATACTTCGAAACGATTATGTGCGGTCATTTGCACAGTGGTCATTCATTCCTATCTAACTAACATGAATTGTTTTTCGAGAAAGTGAAATTTCGAGAAAGTGAAAGATTTCGTTTTTTGAGAAAGTTTTTTGTCTCGAAATACTTTTCTTCGGTTTTAATTTTTATCTAGGTGTCGGTAAATTTGATTGTTTTTTGGCCAGTGATCCAGGCTATACCGCTGCACTTTATCATTTAGGGTTGAACTTAGCGTAAACAAGCTTAACCGTCTTCTCCTCGCGTACGCGTGCGGGCCCTCTAGGCCCCGCCCACCCCTCCCCCAGCTGGCCTCTTCTTAATGGTTCACCTGGGAGTATAGACACCCCCTTGACTCCAATGTACATTTATGATATCAGTGCTCACTTCTAATTCTCTTACCCTGCTTGCGTATTTGTGTAATTTAATCTCAGCGGCAAAGGTTCGCTAACCTGATCTCCAGCAGCGCCCGGATTGCCTTGGTCGCCTGTCGATCCCCGAGCGCCTTTCACGCCGGAAGCGCCGCGCCCGCCCTTGTCACCTTTGGAGCCGGACTCGCCAGCGGCGCCAGTCGGTCCGGGCTCGCCAGGAGAGCCGGGGCCACCCGGAGCGCCTCGGCTGCCTTCTGAACCGGGCGGTCCGATTTGGCCAGCGCGACCAGCCGGGCCAATGAGACCTCGAGGACCCTGGATTTCCAGGCACGTGCTTAATTAAGTGCAGTTTAATGAGGTCAAATAAATAGGACCCCAACGAGGAGTTGTAGCCTAGTGGCTAGGGCGCCTGCCTTGTGACCGGAAGGTCGTGGGTTCGAGTCCCGGCCCTAGGAGACAATTTGTGTCCTTGAGCAAGGCACTTAATCCCGCATTGCTTCAGCCCACCCAGCTGAGATCGGGTACCAGTTTGAGCTGGGAAAGTTTAGAGTTGGTGTTGCGGCCCCTCCAGCCCGTCAGGCTGAGCAGCTGTACACAGTCCTCGTATGCGCCGCGCAACTAGCTGCGGCTGTGCCATGGGCTGTACATCTGATCGAAAGGTCGGGTGTCTAAGTTTATTTTTATTATTTAAATATTAATATTATTACTTAATGAGGTCAACTATTCTGCGCTGGGGATAACCAAAATTTTTTTTGCAATTCGACGGTATAAACTAAAAAACGAATTTGTGTTGGACCTGCGTCTTTCTTATTGCACACTCCATACCCGGATCTTTTCATAATGCTGCACAATAAACCCAGTTTGATTTGTTAGGACACCCGCCCTACACGCAGAATAGAAAACCGCAAATGCTCGACCCAAGTTCACCTGCAGACCGGGCTCGCCCTGCACCCCCGGATAGCCCTTAGCTCCGGGCGTTCCCATGGGACCGGCCGGGCCCGGCAGTCCAGTAAATCCCTGCGGTCCGCGCGCGCCTTTCAAAGCGCGCAATTGTTCGGCTACGCGACTCTGCTGCATAGCCGCCGTTCTGGCTCGATTCTTTTGCATTACGGACGACAGGTCCATGACGATCATGCTGCTGCTTGGGCCGCGGGCGCCTTTAGCGCCATCGAGACCGTCTCTGCCCGGTTCTCCTTTCGGTCCGGGCGGTCCCGGTTCGCCTTTCAGCGATGTCGAAGTTAAGGAGCGCGACGGCGCTCTCGTAGTTGTAGTAGTGGTTGTGGTTGTTGTTGTTGGTGTTGTTGTTGTTGTTGTTCTTGGTGTTGTTGTTGTTGTTGTTGGTGTTGTTGTTGTTGTTGTTGGTGTTGTCGTTGTTGTTGTTGGTGTTGTCGTTGTTGTTGTTGTTGTTGTTGTTGTCGGTGTTGTTGGTGTTGTTGTTGTCGCTGTTGTCGGTTTTGGCGATGTTGCCCCTTCAGAACCCTCGATAGTGTCAAAATCAAACTGACGCTCCATTGAAGGCTCGTTGCAATCCGGCGCAATTGACGAACAGTGCCTGCCATAGGCGGCTTGCGGATTTGAGAGAATCAGCACGTTCTGAACTTCACCCTGAATAGCAGAGTGTATGAGGTAAAGATTAGTTCGATGCTTTTCGTAGTCTATAACGGATAGTGTTATGAATGGGAAAGCGTACCTGGAACAGCGATTTTCCGTCGCCTAGCAACTGCATAGACCCGGAGACTAAGTCGAGTCCCCGTCCGGTACGATTGACGTGCTTGGCGTCCTCGGTTCGACAGTCCACTAGGAAGGCGACTTTGTCCCGGTGCAGAGCGAATCCGATGCGATGAAAACTGCATCGTGTTCGGTTGATTAGTGTTAGGTTGGGGACAGGAGGATATATAACGTTGGGTGAATACGGTGAAAACTACATGCAATTTTAATCTCACCTTCCATCCACGATCCGCTTCCCATCAAAATGGAGAATCTGCAGTTTCGCTCGCTCGCCCATGTCGCGCAGAGCCAGGGTGACAGTCCGACCTAGCGACAGGCTCAGGACGACGTCCCCGACCGAATTGGTCACCTCCAGCAGCGGCGAGGCCGCCTCCGACACGACTCGGGCCGTCACCAGCAGGGCGAAGCTGCGTGCGTCGACGCCGCGGAATGCCACGCTGGACTGGACCGACTGTCGAACGGGCGTCAGGCTGTCCGGGGAGAAGGCCAGGTCGCCGCCTGACGATTGGCCGGGACGAGCCGGACAGAGGCCCGGATGAGTCCGAATGCCTGGGACACCGCTGGCGATGCCGGCGGAGTTGAGGAGATCGGCGGAGCCTGTTGGTGGTTTCGTTCGTATGCGATTGTGGCACTTTAGAATTTGATGAAGTGTGAAAATGATGATGATGATGATGTTCATGATGATGATGATCATCATGATCATGATCATGATGATGCTGATGATGATGATGATGATGATGATGATGATGATGATGATGATGATGATGATGATGATGATGATGCTGACGATAATGATGATGATGATGATGATGATGATGATGATGATGATGATGATGATGATCATGATCATGATGATGATGATGATGATGCTGATGATCATGATGATGCTGATGATCATGATGATGATGATGATCATGATCATGATGATGATCATGATGATGCTGATGGTGATGATGATGATGATGATGATGATGATGATGATGATGATGATGATGATGATGATGATGATGATAATGATGATGATAATGATGATGATAATGATGATGCTGATGATGATTATGATGATGATGATGATAATGATGATGATCATGATGATGATCATGATGATGATGATGATGATGATGATGGTGATGATGATGATGATGCTAATGTTAATGATGGTGATAATGATGATGATATCAGTGATACGAGTACGACAGCCTTAATTACCCAGAGGCAGTCCAGAAAAGTCCGGCATTCTCCCAGCCGCAGTGCCAGCCAAGCAGCAGCAGCAACCGCTAAAGAAAATCAGAGCGGCCAAACTAGCCGTCTCGCTCCTTATTGCCGCCATAGATAATAACGGCGGCGTGCTCGAAGTTCGGGGAGCCGCTCTTTGAAGTGTCTGAGCAGCGCCGCTCAGCTAGTTACTTAGGCAAGCCGCGGCTGCTTTCTTGTTCCTTAATAATTCGCTTGGCCTTGCAAGTTTCTTCCTTTCAGCTTGCTGGTCTGTCTGGCCGCTGGAATGAAAGCTGAAATCTGGCTGGCGGGGGGGGGATAGATGGGGGAAAGAAACGAATTCTCCGACCCACAGCTGCCTTTTGATGAGGCTGGCGCGGTACAGACGGGAACACCGCAGCTAGCTGGTTAAGGGCAGCGGGTTTTTCGTACCGTAGCTCCTATCGACTTAGACGCCATTCCCGGATGTTCAGGTTTCTATGCGGAACCAGAGGGATGTCCAGCGCTATGGTTTCTCTGTCCAGCCCGTACGGTGCTGCAGTACTTTTTTGGACTATAACAAAAACAGACTGGGGAACGAGGCCCCGGGGCTGATGGTGTCTGCGCGTTCGGAGACGGGCAAAAAGTTGCTGCAGATAGCGAAATGTCAGGGGATGAACAGTTTGGCGGAACGGGTAAGAGAATTTGCAGTGCGCCGAGGATTCGGTAAGCTTCTGCTGTCTTTGAAAAAGCGTGGTGAAAAAGTTTGGTTGGGCATAAGCGCAGTTAGCTTTCAGGATTCTGGGGATTTTTAACTGAGCAAGCCCTGAGGTTTTTTTAAGATCCTACAGAAAGGAAATCTGACGCGCAGGTGCAACATTTGCTGACCCACCAGATTTTGAGTCGGTAATTTTGAATCGGAAGCATCCTTGACCTTTTAATGAAATAAAAGTACCAAGCATACTTCGGCTGAGTGGGGACTACAGTGTCATTTATCATTGTCATCCTTGGTGGCTGAATCTTGGGAAGGGGTGCGCAACCATAGTTGTAAGGTGAAGTCGTAAAGTTTTAAAGCGAAAGCAAAGTTTTGGGCAAAGAAAGTCAGCTGATGAATGTGCATTCGCTTTTGCATTTCTTTTCTAATCATAAAAGGTTACAGAAAAGACCGAAAGACAGACACACAGACATACAGACAGACAGACAGACAGACAGACAGACAGACAGACAGACAGACAGACAGGCAGAAAGACTGACAGGCAGACAGATAGACAGACAGACAGAAAGACAGACAGACAGACAGAGACAGACAGACAGACAGACAGACAGACAGACAGACACACAGACAGACAGACAGACAGACAGACACACAGACAGACAGACAGACAGACAGACAGACAGACAGACAAACGGACAGACAAACAAGTCAGACAGACAGACAGACAGACTGACAGACAGACTGACAGACAGACAGACAAGCAGATAGACAGACGGACGACAGACAGACAGACAGACAGACAGACAGACAGACAGACGGACGACAGACAGACAGACAGACAGACAGACAGACTGACAGACAGACAGACAGACGGACGACAGACAGACAGACAGACAGACACACAGACAGACAGACAGACAGACAGACAGACAGACAAACGGACAGACAAACAAGTCAGACAGACAGACAGACAGACTGACAGACAGACTGACAGACAGACAGACAAGCAGACAGACAGACTGACAGACAGACTGACAGACAGACAGACAAGCAGACAGACAGACTGACAGACAGACTGACAGACAGACAGACAAGCAGATAGACAGACGGACGACAGACAGACAGGCCGACAACCTTATTAAAAAAGCAACATATTGTAAACACAGACCTTCAGTTGCAGTCATAATATGAGAAGGATCAAATATCGCAAAAAGTAGAAATACGCGTATTTTGTTTATTTTCATAGTAGCATGCATAAAAAAACAAATTAACGTAGTGGTGAAGTAAATTAATAAATTGGAAACGCAAAGAAAATATATGCAGGACAAGTACATGAGCGTCTGTAGAGCATGAATAGCGCGTAAAATCAGGCTAAGCAGCTAAATGTTTGAAAATTGATTATCAGAAAAAGAGATTTTGTTTTTCTGTTTATTTTTGAATTGTTTCTACAAGTAAAATGAATTTATAAAATGTAATAAATATTTATTTAGATAGTTTAAACAAATTAAACTATTTATTTTACATAAGTTGTAACAAAAATGGCTAAAACTTTTCTTTTGTGACGAGAAATTGCAAGCAAAATTTTTAATTTAAACAGAGAGACATTATGAGGCAAATTTTAACAAAAGCTGTAATAAACTTTAGCGGTTCATTTCAAAAGATTTCACAGAAAAAGCTACGGTAAACAATTTAGACTAATTTTTTAATTTACTAACGCAAGATTGTTTTTATTTTAATAAATTTTCATGATTTTTTCTACTACTTATGTTTTATTAAATGAATACTAGAGAAAAACGCTAGTTTAAAATCTGAATTTTTGTTTGAAAAAATTTAGCTAAATTACGAAACAAAAATAAGCTAAAACAGGCCACCATTATAGTTGCTAGGCGCCGCTGCTCCCCTGTCTGGCTGGCTGCTAAAATCCCGATTGCAGTACAGGCTGGCAAACAGGGCCATCTGTTGCCACACAGCGGCGTCTTGAAAGCAGATTGACCCAGTAGACTGCAGTGACGGCTGTTGCGTTAGCGACGTAGCTGATGTTGATGATGAAGCTATGGCGGCGGTGGCTGCGGCGGCGGCGGCGGCTGCAGCGGCTGCTGCTGCTGTGGAGGCGGACAGGTCGAAACCGCGGCTCAGCAGCTGCGGCTGTGGCATCGGCGGCGGAGGCGGCGGCAGAGGCGGCGGCAGTTGAGGCAGAACAAATGGAGGCGGAGCAACAAACTACAAAAAGATAATTCAGGAAAACATAATATGCGCCTTAATAATATAATAATTTTTATATACTCGTAGTAGAAAAAACTTCGGCATAGAAATAAATATTTTTAGTTTACTCACTGGAAATCTTGGAAGAGGAACCAACGGTTTTGAAGTGTGAAACAGAGTGCAACCTAAAAAATAGGTTTTTTTAAATTGCATTATTTTACAATATTTCTGTATAAAAAGCTGTATATATCCTAATTTTACTACTTGTAGTAGAAAAATTTGTTTGTGGTACGTAAAGGTATCCAAAGAGTATTAAAAAATAGAAAAATTACCCGGCAAATTGGCCAGCAATCCCAGATCTTCCGCCTGATCGCTGGAGCTCCTCCGTTGTACACCACTGTCATCGTTGCGCAACTCGTCCAAGCTGGCGTTGTCGTCATCGACTCCGTCAGCACCCGGTTCTTCCACAGCCTGCAGGCGCTGCTCCGCCGTTTGACGTTGACAGGAGCTGCCGCTGCCGACGCTGCTGATCTGCTTGCGCCAGCGGGCTCGCCGATTGCTGAACCAGACCTGCACCTTGGACTCGGACAGAGCCGCGGCGGCGGCGAGGGCCTCCCGCATCGCCAGGCTCGGGTAGTGATTCTGCTGGAATGCCGCCTCGAGCGCGCGCACCTGCTCGTCGCTGAACGTCGTCCGGCATCGCCGACTTTTGCCACCGCAGCCGCCGCCGCCGTCGGCTGATTCGTCCAGCTCCGCCGCTGGCTGGTGCTGACGCTGTTGAACCTGGTCGGCGCCGGTTTTATCGGCCGGAATCTCAGCGTCTGAGGGCGTTGTTGACGACACAATCGAATTGAAAGTTGGCGAGGACGCCAGGCCTGGCTTGGCGCAGTGGCTGGACGATGGAGCAGCGGCGGCATCGGCGGTGGCTGGAGGCTCGTCGCCTGGAGGTTCGTCCTCGGCAGTGGACGAGGCTTGTTTGCTGAGGTTTCTCTTCTCCGAGTGGCCGGCTGACCCGCTTGACGGATTCGACTTGACTGGCTCTGTTGGTTTGATTTTTGAGCGTTCGGTTTGGAGCTCGGAAAGATTTCTTGTTTTTTTCTTCCTTTTCTGCTCAAATTTTACTTCTCTGTCTACTTCATCTACCTCACTATCTCCTTCTCTCCCTCACTATCTCCTTCTCTCCTGTTGTAAAGTGATGGACTATCTTTTGCGGTGTGAGTGCGTGTTTAATTGGACTTCGCTATGTACATCTATTTTCTACCTTTGTGACAATGTACATGCACTCATAATATATAAGTGAATAACACAGCCCGCGTAAGGGTTTGAAGTCTGTTTGGATAAACTCTGGCTTTCTCTCGCTTACTACATTTGGCGTCGCGCGGAAAATCAGTTGATTTGGCCAGCGTGACTCAGCACGAGCGCGAACTCTTAGCCAACAGTGCGAGACGTGTTAGCTCCACACTAACAAGGCATGAGCAACACAGAGGGTGCCGGTTCACAACAAGCGGCGGCCCTGCAATCAAGCAGAGATCAAGCCAGCAGAATGAGTGTCAACATTTCGCCACCGCAGCCGTTCTTGCCAGTTGCTGGACCACCTTTAATCGACTGGAATCGATGGAAGGCGATGTTCAACAATTATCTATTGGCATCGGGAGCCATCGATCTGCCGGAGCAAAGGCGACAGGCTCTGCTCATCCACTGCCTGGGAGCAGAGGGCCAGAACATCTTCATGTCTCTAGAGGCGAGTCAAGTACGAGATGATGACAACGAACCGCCGCCAAAGACAGTTGATAACGTGCTCCAGATCCTGGACAAGTATTTTGGACCCAAGGTCAACGTTGTTGCTGAGAGGCACAGATTTCGGCAGAGAGCCCAGCGACCAGGCGAGAAGATCAGTGACTTCGTTGCTGCGTTGCGGAATCTGGCCACGAACTGTGACTTCAAAACTTTCCAGGAGGAGATGCTACGAGATCAGCTCGTCGAGAAGGTGCTCAGCAACCACATCCGGGAGCGTCTGTTGATGGAGCCTGATCTGACCCTGGAGACAGCCATTCGTCTCGCAGAGCGGTTGGAGACAGGAATGCTTGAGGCTCAGGCCATCAAGAGCAGCAGTCAAGCAGACTCCAGTAGCTCTCTGGGTGTGCAGAAAGTCAGCGGTCAACGCAAATACAGTTGGAAGACTGGCAAGCCTGCGGCAAAGCGTCAAGAGATCCTGAAGGCGGCAACCGATGGTCGGAACTGCGGCAACTGCGGCAAGGCAGCACATGCTGGTGGACAGACCTGTCCAGCCAGAGGGAAGGAGTGCAAGTCCTGTGGCAAGCGAGGACACTTCGCCAAGGTGTGCAGGAGTGGAAACCGAGTGCGACAACTGGAAGACGATTATTCCGTTTGCACAGTGTTGACGACTGCTGCGGCGAGCAAGCACTGCCAGGTGCTGCTGAACGGACGTCCGGTCAAGTTGCTCGTTGACTCCGGTTCACGAGTCTCCATCATCACAAAGGCGACCTACGACAGGCTCCTGTCCGACGTGCCCCTGCAAGCTTCATCACGAAAGCTGACTGCATTCAACGGCAGCAAGATCAAGGTGCTAGGTGACGCTGTGATGTCAGTTCGATTCAAGGAGAAGGTCGTGCCCTACTTCAACATCACCGTCGTCAAGGCTGGATCCGACATCCTAGGCTGCGATCTCATGGATCAGCTGGGACTCCACATCGTCAATGCAGACGGTGAGCGGGTTCAGACAGTCGGAGCGAGAGTCCTGCCCGACTGGATTCCAAGTCGGTTCGATCAGTTGACCAAGGGACTCGGGCACATCAAAGGATTTCAGCATAGGCCGCGGGTCAACCCAGCGGTGCAGCCGACTGCTCAGCCACTGCGCAGAGTGCCGCTCAGTCTGCGGGAGGCGGTGCAAAAGGAGATCGACCACCTGTTGCAACAAGACATCATCGAAGAAGTCGATGCGTCGGACTGGGTTTCGAACCTGGTCGTGGTCCCCAAGGCCAACGGTGCCATCAGAATCTGCAATGATCTGAGAGGACCCAACAAGAGCATCATCCCGGACAAGTACCCACTGCCAACCTTCGAGGAGCTTTCAGCCGAGTTCGCAGGGTCGAGGTGCTTCTCCAAGTTGGACCTGAATTCGTCGTATCTCCAACTAGACCTGGCCGAGGACTGCAGGAACCTGACGACCTTTGTGACGTAGCGAGGCCTGTATCGTTACAAACGCGTCTGCTTCGGCCTCAGCAGTGCGCCAGCCGCATTCCAGAAGGTGATGGCCAAGATCCTCAACGGAATCAAGGGGGCAGTGCATTTCATGGACGACATCGTTGTACATGCAGCATCGAAGGACGAACATGACAAGCGATTGATCAAGGTTCTGCAGGCCCTAATGACGCACAACGTGACCATCAACACGGCCAAGTGCACCTGGCGCCAGGACAAGGTCAACTTCCTGGGCTACGAGCTGAGCGCTTCTGGAGTTCGTCCGCTGCAATCGCACGTCCAAGCCATCGAGAAGGTGCAGTCGCCGAAGAACATCAAGGAAGTGGCTGCATTCCTAGGCGTTGTTAAGTATTTTAGAAAATTCATTCCCAACCTCTCGACTACGGCAGAGCCGCTCCTGAAGCTGCTGAGGAAGGAGGAGCCGTGGCAATGGACGAGCGAGTGCCAGAGAGCGTTCGAGCTGTTGAAGGAGGGAGTCAGCAAACCGCCCTGTTTAAAGTTCTTTGATGCGGATCACCCGATCATTGTCAGCTGCGACAGCTCGGCGTCAGCACTAGGTGCAGTGCTTCTTCAGCAAGATAAGGATGGCCAATGGCGCCCGGTTGCATTCGCCAGCCGGACTCTGAGTCCTACGGAGCGCCGCTACTCAGCCAGCGAACGTGAAGCTCTAGCCTGCATCTTTGCCTGCGAGCGCTGGAACTTCTTCCTCTACGGTCGACATTTCGAGCTCCACACGGATCACCAGGCTCTCACCACTCTGCTGTCGGCATCCGGAAGCGGTCACAGGCCACTCAGACTGCACCGATGGGCTGATCGTCTTCTCAGCTACAACTTCACCGTCAAGTACGTCCCTGGTGCCAAGAATACCGTGCCCGACTTCCTGTCACGCTGCGAAGACGCGGCTGAGCCCACGGATGATGACGCCACAGACGATCTGGAGGTGCAACGAGTGCTGCTGGCCGAGGCGCTGTCTGTGATCACTGAGGGCGAGTTAGCCGAGGCAACAGCAAAGGACGAAATTCTGTCAAAAGTCATGGAGTTCACTGTTGCCGGATGGCCTGACAAGAGGAGAATCGACGAGCGCCTGTTGCCCTATTGGAAGGTCAAGGACGAGCTGACGGTCTGGAGCAACGGCCGATGCCTGGCGATGGGAACGCGTGCCGTTGTACCAGAAGAACTGCGAAATCGAGTGCTCGACCTGGCACATCAAGGACATAAGGGAGTCTGCAGGACCAAGCATCACTGCCGTGACACGGCATGGTGGCCCAAGATGGACATCGACATCGAGAGGTTCGTCGGCAGCTGCGCTGCTTGCGTCATGAACGAGAAGAGCTTCAAGCCGCATCGGACGGTGCTGACCCCGACCAAGTGGCCAAACGAACCGTGGACCGAGCTGCAAATCGACCTGTTCGGAGAACTGCACGAGGCACCACAAAACTGCCGATTCATTCTCGGTGTGCATGACCTGCATTCAAAGTGGCCGATCTGCCTCTCGTCAGCGACATCAGCAACAATCATCAAGAGCCTCAAGGCGCTGTTCTGTCGCTGGGGCATTCCGAGACGGATCACAACAGATGGCGGACCGCAGTTTGTTTCCCAGGAGTTCGAAGACTTCCTGAAGGCGTACGGCATCGCGCATCGGCAGACTCCTTTCTATCATCCGCAAGGCAATTCCGGAGTCGAGCGCTTGAACCGCGTTGTCAAGGAAGGCTTGAAGAGCCACCTTCAGGACGGCTACTCGTTTCTGGAGGCAGTCCAGTCAATCCTATGGGCGTACCGGTCGACATCGCACGCGCTGACTGGAGTGACACCAGCGGAACTGATGCTTGGCCGCAAGATCACCACGCCGCTGTGGACGCTGCAACCGAGGCAAACGACCAGGAAGCACCCGCTGGCGAACCGGATCGAGCATCGGCAGCGGCGGCAGTTTCGTCGACTCAACAGAACCCGGAAACCACCACGCCAATTCCGAGTTGGTGACCTGGTGCGAGTGCGATCACCGCGGATGCGAGGCAAGTTGCAGAGTCATGTGTCTCAACCGTCGGGCTGAGGATGTGTCAGCGACATCCTCAGCCCGACGATCGTCATGCTGGAGGACGGCTCGAGGTGGCACACGAGCGTCTGTCTGCCACACCCTGAACCTGACGGTGCTACGGCGACTACAACAACAACGGAGCCACTGCCGCCAACGGCTGCCGACATGGCGGCACGCGACGGGCCGGCGGGAGCGCCGACGACCGCTGACCATGACGCAGGTCCGCGGCGCAGTACCAGGCTTCGAGCACCACCGATGTGGTACGGCCAAGTCGTGACGCACTGAATGTTGCGGTGATGGGATAATTGACTCGGAGGAGGGTGAATGTTGTAAAGTGATGGACTATCTTTTGCGGTGTGAGTGCGTGTTTAATTGGACTTCGCTATGTACATCTATTTTCTACCTTTGTGACAATGTACATGCACTCATAATATATAAGTGAATAACACAGCCCGCGTAAGGGTTTGAAGTCTGTTTGGATAAACTCTGGCTTTCTCTCGCTTACTACATCTCCCTCACTATCTCCTTATCTCCCTCACTATCTCCTTCTCTCCCTCACTATCTCCTTATCTCCCTCACTATCTCCTTCTCTCCCTCACTATCTCCTTCTCTCCCTCACTATCTCCTTCTCTCCCTCACTATCTCCTTCTCTCCCTCACTATCTCCTTCTCTCCCTCACTATCTCCTTCTCTCCCTCACTATCTCCTTCTCTACTACACTATCTCCTTATCTCCCTCACTATCTCCTTCTCTCCCTCACTATCTCCTTCTCTCCCTCACTATCTCCTTCTCTACTACACTATCTCCTTCTCTACCTCACTACCCTCACTATCTCCTCTATCTGAAAATTCTACAACTATTTTCAGATTTTCTAATCTACCAGAATTCTAAACCTATGATCTTTAAATTTTTTTTGACTGCATAGCAACAAACTTATAATGAAATAAGTCTGTATTAAGCATTTTTATAAATCAAATCTTTCAGATGAGGACCGTAGATTATCCTTAGGTCGCCGGATTACCGATTTTGTTATAAGTGAGTGAGGATGTCAATAATTCATGGCAACTCACTTGGAAGCTCCAATCAATCACAAAAATATAAGCTTTGGACCTAGTTTCCGGTTATGCATATAATATCAGCAAATTTTCCTATTTTGCATATGCGTTCTCAATTAGTTCTATCGCGAATCCAATCAGTGTTTCTTTGAGTTGCCCACCTAGATGCAAATACTCTTAGACAGGTGTGCAACACAAAATTCCCAATCACCCCATGTATGCTTGTAGCCTAGTTACTCCAGGACTAACGCAACGCATGATTAAACAGCTAACATTTATAGGACGCGTACAGATTGTTGTTCGGTGACTAAATACAGAGAGAGTAATATAGAGTCTGACATGTGGGCTGAGATTGAAGGCTACTGGGGGTTGGTTGGTAGCCAGAGGGGACCGCTGAGCCCCTATATATGAGGTGTATATACACTGCATGACACTTGGCGTGGAAGAAATAAATGACTTTTTATACAACTTTACAGCTTATAGCTAACTAAGTCTTGGCTATACACAAACTCGGAGCGCTGGCACTTGGCATCCACCACCCACCTACCCCCTGCGGGTCTGCATAGTCCACCCAACGGGTTCAGTCAGGCAGTAAAAAGCGTCCGCCATTTGTCGCGCCGTTGAGTTAACCCCCCCCCCTGAACGAGTCAGCTAGCTTGACAAATTTAAAATATTCGATTATTCGACGACTTTTTGTCTCAGCTTGTCCGGAGTCCGGTCGGTCCAGATGCCTCTGTGTCCCCCCCCCCCCCCTACGGCCCTGAGGCGATGGTGCAGAGGGGATATCAATACCTATGGGCTCAACACAACAACGCCCACTTAATTGCTGGGCTGTATAAGGAGACACCTACACTTCTCCATTGTCCGTTGCGTTGCAGCAATCAATAACAACAAAAAAAGCACGAGAAGATTAATTCTTCTATTTTGTTTTTCTCGACAAGACAGACATCCCAATGGGGCGAATAATTTGGTGTCCGAGGTGTCAAACAGGAATTGGACAGACGTGCAGACAGACAGACACGTCTATAGCCAGTCATACATCACTGCCTCAACACCACCGTCTCAACACCGTCTGTTGTGGGCGGGGTTGAGCACCAATTTTTTTTTCTTTTAACAAAAAAGCCTGCCATTTCAAGCGTCTTCACTTTTTTGACTTCTTGATAATTAGCGATTGATGAGTTTTCCGGGAAAGAGGGTCAGACGAGTCGGGAGATCAGGACTCAGGACTCAAAACTTTTAGATGATTCGTTTGTTCTATCGAATGGCTCGAAAAAATAATCTATTGCGCTTTCATTCTATACTTCTCCCCACTATCCCAACCTACTTGCACCACTTTTATCAGTTATCTTGACCTACTTCTACCCGCAATCTCAGCCTACTTCTACCCGCAATCTCAACCTACTTCTCAACCTACCAGTCGCAAACTCAATCCAATTTTACCCGAAATCTCAATCTGAATCTTCCCTGAAACCCAGAATCACCTGTCCGCTTCATCACCCGGCTAATGGCAGCCACACTGGGCGCCGTCCTCTCGTCGCAGAGCCCGCTGGCCAGCAGGCGAGCTCGAATCTCCCAGGCCGGCAGGTGAGGCTCCCGAGCTCGAATCGCCCTGATTCGTCGATCCAGCGGTTCGGCAATGGTTCGTCGATTTCCGCCAGTGACGCCCGGAGTCACAGTGCCTGCGTTGTGGGGAAGTTGCAGCGCCGAGTATTTTGATAACTGACGAAATTATTTACGCTACATATCGGTAGATTATCGAATGCTCACCAGTCTCTTGATATCGTTGCAAAATTTTGCTGACGCATCCGTGGCTGACGCGCAGGCGACGGCTGATGTCACAGGGCCGGACGCCGCGGCCTGCCAGCTCAACAATCTGGACGCGGACGTGGTGGGGCAGCGGGCGGCCGTTGATGAACACCCCGCCGAGCTGGTTGACGCGGCCCTGGCCTGCGGGCGGGGAGGTTGGGATTGGGGATTGCTAAGGCTGTCAGTCAGGCAGCTCTGTCTATCTATCAATCTATCTATCTATCTATCTATCTATCTATCTATCTATCTATCTATCTATCTATCTATCTATCTATCTATCTATCTATCTATCTATCTATCTATCTATCTATCTATCTATCTATCTATCTATCTATCTATCTATCTATCTATCTATCTATCTATCTATCTATCTATCTATCTATCTATCTATCTATCTATCTATCTATCTATCTATCTATCTATCTATCTATCTATCTATCTATCTATCTATCTATCTATCTATCTATCTATCTATCTATCTATCTATCTATCTATCTATCTATCTATCTATCCATCTATCTATCTATCTATCTATCTATCTATCTATCTATCTATCTATCTATCTATCTATCTATCTATCTATCTATCTATCTATCTATCTATCTATCTATCTATCTATCTATCTATCTATCTATCTATCTATCTATCTATCTATCTATCTATCTATCTATCTATCTATCTATCTATCTATCTATCTATCTATCTATCTATCTATCTATCTATCTATCTATCTATCTATCTATCTATCTATCTATCTATCTATCTATCTATCTATCTATCTATCTATCTATCTATCTATCTATCTATCTATCTATCTATCTATCTATCTATCTATCTATCTATCTATCTATCTATCTATCTATCTATCTATCTATCTATCTATCTATCTATCTATCTATCTATCTATCTATCTATCTATCTATCTATCTATCTATCTATCTATCTATCTATCTATCTATCTATCTATCTATCTATCTATCTATCTATCTATCTATCTATCTATCTATCTATCTATCTATCTATCTATCTATCTATCTATCTATCTATCTATCTATCTATCTATCTATCTATCTATCTATCTATCTATCTATCTATCTATCTATCTATCTATCTATCTATCTATCTATCTATCTATCTATCTATCTATCTATCTATCTATCTATCTATCTATCTATCTATCTATCTATCTATCTATCTATCTATCTATCTATCTATCTATCTATCTATCTATCTATCTATCTATCTATCTATCTATCTATCTATCTATCTATCTATCTATCTATCTATCTATCTATCTATCTATCTATCTATCTATCTATCTATCTATCTATCTATCTATCTATCTATCTATCTATCTATCTATCTATCTATCTATCTATCTATCTATCTATCTATCTATCTATCTATCTATCTATCTATCTATCTATCTATCTATCTATCTATCTATCTATCTATCTATCTATCTATCTATCTATCTATCTATCTATCTATCTATCTATCTATCTATCTATCTATCTATCTATCTATCTATCTATCTATCTATCTATCTATCTATCTATCTATCTATCTATCTATCTATCTATCTATCTATCTATCTATCTATCTATCTATCTATCTATCTATCTATCTATCTATCTATCTATCTATCTATCTATCTATCTATCTATCTATCTATCTATCTATCTATCTATCTATCTATCTATCTATCTATCTATCTATCTATCTATCTATCTATCTATCTATCTATCTATCTATCTATCTATCTATCTATCTATCTATCTATCTATCTATCTATCTATCTATCTATCTATCTATCTATCTATCTATCTATCTATCTATCTATCTATCTATCTATCTATCTATCTATCTATCTATCTATCTATCTATCTATCTATCTATCTATCTATCTATCTATCTATCTATCTATCTATCTATCTATCTATCTATCTATCTATCTATCTATCTATCTATCTATCTATCTATCTATCTATCTATCTATCTATCTATCTATCTATCTATCTATCTATCTATCTATCTATCTATCTATCTATCTATCTATCTATCTATCTATCTATCTATCTATCTATCTATCTATCTATCTATCTATCTATCTATCTATCTATCTATCTATCTATCTATCTATCTATCTATCTATCTATCTATCTATCTATCTATCTATCTATCTATCTATCTATCTATCTATCTATCTATCTATCTATCTATCTATCTATCTATCTATCTATCTATCTATCTATCTATCTATCTATCTATCTATCTATCTATCTATCTATCTATCTATCTATCTATCTATCTATCTATCTATCTATCTATCTATCTATCTATCTATCTATCTATCTATCTATCTATCTATCTATCTATCTATCTATCTATCTATCTATCTATCTATCTATCTATCTATCTATCTATCTATCTATCTATCTATCTATCTATCTATCTATCTATCTATCTATCTATCTATCTATCTATCTATCTATCTATCTATCTATCTATCTATCTATCTATCTATCTATCTATCTATCTATCTATCTATCTATCTATCTATCTATCTATCTATCTATCTATCTATCTATCTATCTATCTATCTATCTATCTATCTATCTATCTATCTATCTATCTATCTATCTATCTATCTATCTATCTATCTATCTATCTATCTATCTATCTATCTATCTATCTATCTATCTATCTATCTATCTATCTATCTATCTATCTATCTATCTATCTATCTATCTATCTATCTATCTATCTATCTATCTATCTATCTATCTATCTATCTATCTATCTATCTATCTATCTATCTATCTATCTATCTATCTATCTATCTATCTATCTATCTATCTATCTATCTATCTATCTATCTATGGACTTCTTTTAACTAACGAAATAACTAACTGACCATTAGTATCAACAATTTTGTCAAATTCAGTTAAAAGGGAAATGAACCGGTTTATCAGATTTTTTGCTTCCACTAGGAACAATTTTTCTACCCATGAGTGCACATGTTAAGTTTTGTTTTGCTAATATTGCATGCCAGCTAGAGGACACTAGCCGATCACAGGTGACGCATCGCGCCTTGATCTGTTACTCTGAGGGTGTCCAGGCAGTCAGTGAGTATATACTAGGCAGAATTTGGACGCCTCAGTAGGCATCAAGGATCACTCAGTGTCAACCTGAGCGTAATAAGTAAAATCCACAACGACTCTTCTAAATAATTTTTCCAAAATACTCTTCAAGGGGGGATTTTTTAAGCGCCCGGTGTCTACAGATCTAGGTTGAATAGGGAGGATAAAAATCACGACAAGTTTTGGGATCGAGTTGGGTGCACGCCTATAGTTCTGTATTATACGGGCCAGATCCATGCCCTAAGGGTCGGGTATTAAAAATTGGACGCAGATCAATACCCAGTTTAAAAACTGTAGATCACGTGTTTAACACTGTATTTATTCTAAATGTAGTGCATTCAAGCGCTCTTGAAAATATAGTGTTAAGTGAGCGGAGATCAACTTTCGGGAGTCAGGTGTGTGTGTGTGTGTGTGTGTGTGTGTGTGTGTGTGTGTGGTAATAATTCAGGCCGAAAAATGAGGATGGAGGCTTTTTTATGTATAGGATAACAGAAGAGAATTAAATAATAAGTAAGTCAAGGATTTTTTCGGCATGAGAGTTAACTTTGATGTGCCAAGAGGATGAAAATTCTACTTATGTTTTAAAGTTGCTTATTTGTAAAGGAATGAAAATCATTCAGTAACGTCAATTTTATTCATTGGTCTACAAAAGCTGTCTTTATATGGGTCACAGGGTATCTCTATGTCTTGCGGGGTATCTTTTTGAGTCACAGGGTATCTTTTTGAGTCACAGGGTATCTTTTTGAGTCACAGGGTATCTTTTTGAGTCACAGGGTATCTTTTTGAGTCACAGGGTATCTCTATGGATCACGGGGTATCTCTATGGGTCACGGGGCATCGCTATGGATCACGTGGTATCTCTATGGGTCACGGGGTATCTTTTTAAGTCACACGTTATCTTCTATGGGTCACAAGGTATCTTTTTGAGTCACAGGGTATCTCTATGGGTCTCGGGGTATCTTTTTGAGTCGCGGTTTATCTCTATGGGTCACGGGGTATCTCTATGGGTCACGGAGTATCTCTATGGGTCATAGAATATCTCTTTGGGTTACTAAGCATCTCCATGGCTAACAGAGAATCTCAAACATACCTAACTCAATATCTCCGCACTTAGCTATTCTCAAGCATCGCCTAATACAATTGCAACTCTTCGGGCGTTTTTTGGACTCAATTGGCCTATACATCTTTGTCTTCCAACTCGAGGTGACTTTTAATGTTTTTTGGGTAATTTTAGCACTAGTATTTATTGATCTTAGAGAGAAATACACTGTCTGAAAAAAATTAAACCATTAAAACAAAACATACCGTCAAATATCATGGCCTGTTGAAGTGTTGCGCCTGGAGCTGAAGTCTCCTGCAGCTGCTGATGCGGCTGTTGCGGCGGCGGCTGAGGCGGCGGCAGCGGCGGCAGAAAGTTTTCCATGATTTATTTTAGAATTTTAGAAAACACTTTGTTTTTTTATCTTTTTCACCGAAGTGGCAATCGCTTATATAAATTGGTTGCAAGCAGACTGAGGACACCACTCGGTGTAACAAGAAAAAAAATTGGTGAGAAATTTGACCAATGAAAAATGGTGCGCCTAGCTCAAAAGCTCCGACTATACGGGGAAGATTTAAAAATAGAAGAAAAATTCCGCTGTGGGAATGTGACCATGTGGCGGAACCAATCAGATCCTGATCTATAGGGTTGGCGCGTCTCAGAAGCAGATCAGCACACCTACAGAGGCAGCGAGTGAATAATGACCATTGGTGCCAAGAGCTTCCACTGGGATATGCTCTGACACACTCACACTCACACACACACACAAAACGTATGCGACAAGGTAACAAAACGAATTTGTTGAATGAACTCGAAATGATAAGAACCTGTTAATGCTTTCTCATTAATCTTCGGAGGTCATTGGGGCTTGTTGTTTTTTTTATCGTAGCTATGCAAGCAAGATTTATTCTTTAGTAATCCATTTGTTTAATATTTATGATTAAATACCAGTCTTTTTTGTGGCTCTAGAATTTTTTTTAAGGCTTGAGACTTGCATAGAAAACAAGGATCGTTTAGAATTTACAATCTCATTATGTATAAGTCGATTCATAAAATGCTGAAATCCCACAAATCCCCAAATTCTATACTCCCAAACTTCGACATCGAAAGATTTCATTTATAATAACTGTGTCAATTGCAGAAATTTATTTGTGTACAATAAAAACAGGCATTTCACGTTTTGAGTTTTTTAGCTCAAAAATAGTGAAAAAAACCTTTGAAAAGGGACGCTTACGATTTTAATTGTTCGCCATAAAAAAACATGATTTTTTGTGTATTTCAATTCAGAATATTAATTAGCTTTTGTTTTAAGCAAATGAGAATATGTGATTTGAAAAAAAAATCGCCAGAAAAATTCTTCTAAAATCCAAGACATTAAAATTCTGGCGCAAATGGTTGCAATACTGACAGCTGCTTCGAGAATTAATTTGCAGAATAAAAAAATCTGAAAATGTTATAAAGAGGGGAGACAAACAGCAAAAAAGTGACAGTTGCCCATTTAGCGATAAGACGATGATGGGTGGGATTTAATGCCCCGCGTTTTTTATGCCGTCTAATAGGGGAATAGAACAGGCAACAGGCTTTTTGGGGAGCTCGCTGGCTGCTCAGGGAAGGGAGGTCGGGTGGAGTTAGCGGCCCAGTTAGCAGATAAAATGTCCTATTAAACCCATACAGCCAGAGCGCAGTTGGATGCTCCAGTGTGTTAACAGGCGCACCACTTGGTCTTTTTTGGCACAGTCGGTCTGTCTGGCTGTCCGTCTGTCTGTCTGCCTGCCTCTAACTGTCTCTCATTTTTTCATGGAAGTTGTCCCAGAAAGAATTTCTTTTATTCCCAAACCGTCTTTAAGTTGGATACTATAATGGCGTGTATACTATCAAGCTGGTAGCATGCGCTGAGGGCATTCCACTGCCACGTGATCCCTTTGATGGACACGTATGTATGAGTCGGACCTGCATGCTTACGAACAAGACATTTTTTTCCGAAGATGAAAATCTGGCGCATCATTTCAACCAATTTATTGTTTTGCTTTCTTTTGCAAAACATTGTTAAGAAAGGATTCAATTTGTTAATAGAGTTCGTTTGGGTTATGCGAAACGAGATAAACAAAAAAAAAAACAGACAGTCATCATCGGAAGCAGAAAAATTTATGCTTAGCGAAATCTTTGGAAGAAAAATAGTAAATTTTAAAATTTACTTTCAAAGGATTTAAAAAGACCTTTTAAATGTATTTTGAATTGAGTCTTAAATGCCTGTTAACACATTAAAGCATGCACTGCACTGCATCACTACATGTAGCTTTAAATATAGTATCATTTTGTTGAAATAGTGCAAGAACGCTTGAAATGACTGAAAATGACATTAAAAATGTAATTATTAATATGGCAATGCGCCATGTTAATGATATACCAGCTAAACTACTGAATACTTTAAGTAAGTAGAGTATTGGGAATAATTAGTCCTTGAAGTAACTATCCATATTGCTTATCCATTGCTGGGATATAAATGCTCAAAAGTTCCGACTGTGGAGCGCCATGCTTTGAAGCACCCGACATTGCTCACTGTGACTCTTACTATTATATAATAGACTCGGGCAACAACTCCTCGTGTTACTATGAGTAGATCATGAAATTTTACTTTAAATACAGAGCGGGTAAAGGCGTTAAAACTAAAAACCTCAGTTTAGGAAATAGGCATAGAAATATTTTTTACCAGACTCCTTCGTCTGCCTCAACAAATTACTATGAGTAGTAAGTACAATTTTTTTCTGGCGTATAAGTGAAGCTCAATTAAAATGTTGGCGATTTACGAGCGTAAATCTTCTACAACTCCTAATCTGCAAAATACAGCTTTTTTAAAGCTGTTTTATAAGGTCAAGGCTCTCTGCCTGGCGAGGATTAATTTTCCAACTCTTATTGCGCACGTGCCACCCCGTCTATTCGTTGTGTGCATTTTCAACTTCTATAGGGCACTCTAGCTGATTTTACATCAATTGCGCCACCTCACCGCCCGTCTGATGAGTTGCATGTGTGAAGTGTGCATTTCTCCACTAGGCATAAAGGAATTCAATGTTTTTAAACAGTAAAATAGTTATGCTTTTCTTGAAGATACAACCACGTGTTTTGTATGACAAGAAAAATCCTGAAGCATTATAGATCATTTTGGTATATTTGATTTACCTCTTTCTGGAGTGAAACGCAATAACAGCCGAAAAGAAAAGTTTCTTATACTTTCACTGGAATCTTTGAATGTACAGCTGTCGGCCACGACTGCCCCATTTGCTTAATTACGGGTTCGACAATAAATAAGAGAAAATAAGAGAATTTGGGTGTTCTCGCCTGCACAGATTGCACAATGCAATTCTGTTGCGCTGCGTGAAAGTCAGAATAACAGGTATATTGATTATGACTTTAAATATGTGTGACTTCTATGCACTGGGCACTTTAGGCCTAACTTACTATGTAGCTCTTATGCTTATTGGATGATTTGCTAATGAAAGTAGAATGCAGGTTTCTTTCACGATAAAAGATATATTAATTAATTAATTAACGGGAACAGGGATTAACAGGAGCGAAAATTAACGGGAACAAGGATTAATGGGAACGGGGATTAATGGGAACGGGGATTAACGGGAGCGGGGATTAACGGGAATGGGAATTAACAGAAGCAGGGATTAAAAGGAACGGGAATTAATGGGAACGGAAATTTAACGGGAGCGGGGATTAACGGGAACAGGGATTAACGGGAGTGGGGATTAACGGAAACGGGGATTAACGGGAATGGGGATTAACGGGGCCAGTGATTAACGGGAACAGGGAATTAAAGGGAAAGGGAAGTAACGGAAACGGGGATTAACGGGAACAGGGATTAACGGGAGTGGGGATTAACGGGAACGTAGAGTAAAGGGAACGGGGATTAACGGAGACAGGGATTAACGGGAACAGGGAATTAAAGGGGACGGGGAGTAACGGAAACGGGGATTAACGGGAACGGAAATTTAACGGGAGCGGGGATTAACGGGAACAGGGATTAACGGGAGTGAGTATTAACAGGAACGGGATTAACGAGAACGCGGATTAATGGGACCGGGGATTAATGGGAACGGGGATTAAGGGAAACGGGGATTAAGGGAAACAGGGATTAAGGGAAACGGGGAGTTAACGGGAACGAGAATTAACGGTAACGGGGGTTAATGGGAACGGGGATTAACGGGGACGGGGATAAACGGGAACAGGGAATTAACGAGAACGGGGAGTCACGGAAAGGGGAAATTAAAAAAATATTGCTTCTACGAGTAGTGACACATGCTGAGAAAATAATTCAAACGGGTTATTTGTGCAAGTGGCTAGTTTGAAACTAAAGACTCTATGAATCACCTTGCATAAAAAATATTGAGATGAAAAAATGCAGCTATGATGTTCAAATCTACATGAGAAGTAGATTTGAGTTTCATTTGACTGTCTTTTTAGTTGCATTAACATCAATCAATAAAAAAAGTATAGCATTAAAGTGACAAATAAAAGTGCAGGAATTTATCTTGTTTTTTATGTTAAATTATCTGAATCAGCTTAATGCAAAATTGCGGCTTCTGACTCTAAAGATATAGCGATTTTAATCTGTCGACTCTAGTTGTTTTTCTGAACTTTTTTAACCATATCGTGCACTTCTCCAGTGTTTTTGTCGTAATTGTTTACTCAGTGTGGCCCTCTATCTCAGGCAGAGCAAGACTAAGAGCTTGCAACCAATCAAAAAACAGGGTATGAAGACAGTTAACCAGATAACGAGGCGGGGAAAGACGTCTATGTGCAAGCCGTTGATTTTCCAACACCCCTGTTTAACCAGTTTAAATTAACCTTCACATGTGCCTTCGCCCCACCACTGCTCGCCACTTTTAAACAAAAAAAGCTATATAAATATAAACGCCTGACCTTCTATGATCAGAAAGTCCACCTGGAAAGGAATGTACACGCGTACCAAATAAACAAGTTAGCTATGAGGACAAGTATAACATTGGCGATTTTTGCAGTAGCATTGCTAAAGCATTTTTCTACAGTGATAGCGTGTCAACAACAAGACACTGACTATGGAATGGAACCTTCAAGAGTGCTGAGGTTACGAATAGTGCCTCCGAGTGTCAAGAACGGTGTCGTCAAGACGGTCGCTGCCAATTCTGGTCGTGGACCAACGAGAACTTCAAAGGTTGGGAGCGACGTTGCCACTTGAAGACCTCGCAGGGTAGTACTGTTCGCAAGCAGAACGTCGTGTCTGGACCAAAGAACTGCGGTGGAGGCAGTGGAGGTGGCACAAGTAAGTTTTTTGTTTTACAGCTTATTGTATTTTTAGTGGAAACTTAACTTTCGTTTCTTAAGTCTAAAGGGTTAAAAAACTATGCTCAAGTTTTTTTTTTAATTAAAAATATATTGGTTTAGCTTTGGTTAATTTTTCTACAAAGTTTTACAGTTTTTCTGTTTATCTCACTCCAATCAGTTCCAGTCTCATCATTCGTTGCGAGAAGGAGCGCAGTTGACGAGATCCTGCAGCAATATGCTAATAAGCTTGGCTCCTGTTCCCATGCCAAGCGAGCCAATGATTTTGTTCGCGATGTAGGCGTTCAAAGCGCTGCTGCGCTGCTACGATTCGCTACCAGCACCAGCACCACGATTGGTTTGTCTGGACTGATCATTGGATTTCTAGCTCCAGTGGCTTCAACATGCTATTTTGACCAAATGATAAAGATGCTGATGGAAATTATGGATGCTAAGATATCTCAAAATCATGTTCAACTTCTGCACGCCAAAGTTGACGGATATCGGGGCTCCTACAACAGCATCAAAGATGACAGTAATTACATGGTTCTGCTGAAAGCTCTGAATGTTGACCTAATGAATGACGGGCCGACGTTTGAGCTGCACAAGCACTTTGGGGCTATGGCCATTCGTGACTACCTGAACATGCGCATAGCAGTGCTTATTGAACTCATTAGCATCACTAACGGACGAGACAAGGAAAAGTACAGAAATGATCTTGGGACCGGTAAGGATTGCAATTCATGAAATTTGCTATACTATGACTTTTTAGAGCTGGTGAATTCTTCTAGAACTCTGCGACTAGAGTGTGAAATTCGAGTGTAAAACGGGTATTTGCGGTTGAAACTGGATCTCGCACCCAATTTTGTCTGCCTAGCCATCTAAACTCTGCCCTTCAATTCTGTACATGAAACATATTGCCCCGAAATATTTTTGTCTGAATGTAGTTTTATTATAAATTCATTTTTTAATCATCCCGTCAGTCATCAAGTCAACTACTCGTGCAGTCGAAAGTGCAATGGAAGCGGCCCAATCCTGGAGGGCGAGCAGAGTGTACTCCAAGAAAGTCCTTGGCAACCGTCAGGGTTGTAATCTGAAAGTAAACTTGAAACCACCAAATCGCGGCGCATGGTGCGAATGCGGAAGTAAAAAATACAATCCATCACACTGCACGATGTTTCACACCTATTGGTTCATTCCTGGCAAAGACAATCAATTCGGCAGCCAAGAAGAGGCGCAAAGACAAGCCAGGGATTCAGTTTGGTCTGAGCTGAACAAAATGATGACGTGGAGTGAGTGGCGTCGCATTGCTCCCTGGTCGACTTGGAGCGACATGAGTAAACGACCGTGGCCATTGCCGGGGCTTCCAGGGCGACCATGGCGATTTTCAACTAAGGCTTGATTTGTAACACAGACATTTAGGCGCTCCAGCATTTATTCACCTCATTGTTTTAGCCCATTCGCCATGCGTCCAAAACTGTCCAACTTTAAAAAGCATCCATCCACATTTACAAGCTGGATATACTACCACGCTTATAGGTTTACGAATTTATTATAAAAATAATGTTTTAAATTTATATACATTTTTATTGCAATGTTGCTGCCAGCCAAATATAAATATATTTCGTCTGATAAAATTTAAAAAAAGTCGAATTCAATCAGACTTTTGCCTATTCGCTTGAAATCCGTAGCCATTTATGTTAAGTAATTCAATGTTTCATGGATGCTGTAAGAACGGTAAAAATTTTTATATCGAGTTGTAAAAAAGACTGCCTGAAACAGTCGGTGACAGAAATCAGGCAGCTCACTTGCCAAGCGGCACCATCAAGCGAGACGATCATCTCGAATTAATTAACAAGTTCTCTTTCGCTCGCTCCTCTGACTGGAAATACACATCCTATGCACTAAATTTTCAGTCACTAATTCTGTAAAGTACGAGTATCCAACCCCGGTGTATATGCAGGACAGGTTTAGCTACTTGCTAAGACGACTTATCAGACAAACCGGTTGCATTGACAGGCATTGTTACCGCGGAAATGGGAGCACGAATTTTACTAGCAGGAAATTTGCTAGCCGAACTTTGCTAGCCGAACTTTGCTGGCAAAATTCATCGACCCCGCGGAAATAGAATCAAAATGTTGAACAATTGAAATTAAAGAGCGATGCAATTATGTTAGATAGTTAGACACAATCTTTATTACTGCGAATATGATACAACTGTCCCGGCTTCAGTCTCCTAAAGTCTTCAATCATCGTGGTTAAAAGCAAGGACTTCTCAAGTACTAGGGCTATCTACTAGTGGTCCTTGGTTAAAAGCTGATTGAGAAGGTGGATCATTTGTATCTCGTTCTAAAAATTCATCCAAATAGAGCGTACAAGGTACGTTTGAATTCTTGGCCTATAATATAAAATGTGAATAAACATTATCTAATGAATAAACCGTAAAATGCACGCTGGGAAGCTGCACTAGCGGGAATAAATCAAAAGAGCTACCTAAATCACGAGTTAAACCCAACGAGAAGAAGAGGTGACGAGCTAAGCCTTGCGCAGGCTAGCTAAAATCCGAAAATTATACTTCGTACACAGTCACAGAGGAAAGTATCTAAAAAAGTCGACCAAAAAAGTACAACCTCAAAAACAGTACAATTGCAGTGACAGGGCCACCCTATTTAGAGAAAAGTAAGCATTTCAGCCAAAGATGCCTACCTGACATACTGATAGACTGGTTCGCCCAACTCATTAATGGGGTACCCATCTACAAGTGTAAATAGGTTCTAAAAGAAACAATGCTGTCAAAATGTGACCCAAGCATTATATATGACGCCATTTCGGGCAAAATTTTCTAAATTTGAATTCCTATGTATGGAATGGCTGTGTAAAAGCTAATCCAAATGATAAAAAAAGAATAACTTCAAAAAACTGCATGCAAGTAGTATATAATGCCACTAAAGACTAAAAAAGTATTGAGGAACAAAATATTTTTACAATTGATGCAGTGATTTTTATTTGCTATAGAAAAGTTGAGATTTTTTGCCGAAAAAAGAACAATACAGCAGAGTATTTGCTATGAGTAGGCAATATTAAACCAAGAGATCTTCATCAACAATGCTTCTTATTAAAGTATGCTCTAAACAAAACAAATAACTAACAAACAATAATTAATTTAATAATATGATTTTAATTAAGAGGACAGATTCTACGAGGCTTTTAACAGGAAGACTAGTTTCTAGAGTTTTATATTAGAAACTGAAGTATTTCAATTGTGAGAAAATTATTAAAAACTCAAAAAATTAGAGCCAGTTAAGTGATAAATTCGACCATTCTTGACTTTATTTTTATACAGGTACTAGAATCGGATCCCAAATTGGCGTTAGTAAAATGTACATACTAATAGCCGTTGATTTCAATCAGAATAAAAATCGAACAGTCAATCAACTCGATATCATTCAATCTCAATTGGCGAATAAGACAATCCCGGCCCAGTCGGACCTTGACGGGAATCCGACGATGACTGGCTAGCATCCAGGTCCACCGGGGCCAATCGACGTCGGCCGAAACTCTTGAACACGAAGGCGCCTCTCGATGATGACGGTCGTGCAGCCAGCGAACTGCAGCAACTAGACGCAGCATCTGACCGGCTCATGTTGCTGAACAGAGCAATTCGACCAGCCGCCGCGTCGGTATGCAGGCCGGGCAACGGTGTCGAATGACTGACAAAAGCGGGCGACGACATTGGTAGTGAGGCTCGGCCGACTCGCGAAATGGTGGGCGACGGTTCTAGTGGCGGCGGTGGCTGATCGCGTGTATTATTTGATCTTAGAATTGGTAGGAAGGGACTTTGAATCGGATGCTCTTTAAGCGACGGTGGCAACGCTGATTCTGCGGGCTGGTTGCTGCAAGCTTCATCGGCATCGCCACTTTTTTCGTGACCAAAAATTTCTGAGGCGTCAATGACAAACGAGTCGTTGATGCTGTTGATGCTAGACATGTCCAAAATGTGAAAGATCGACTTCTGATGCTGAGGCGACTTTTTAGGAACGTTTGCAGCTGAATTCACAGTTTTTAGAGCTGAAGAGGCCTGGGATAAAGACAGCGAACTCAACGTTAACATTTGGCTAAATTTAGGAGCCTGAGGCTCGATTTTCTCGGTTTTATCATCGCATTCAAAATTTTCAGGCTTAGCAGAACATGCTGAAGGAGCAGAGTTTTTCGAATCATTTTCAACACCTTTAGAAGCCTTATTAGCTTCCGATTCGTCGAGCTCTGCAATCGGAGACGGTGGCACCGGGGATGCGGAATCAACAGAACCGAGGCACTCGTTAAAGAAGTGCAGCTCAATATCCCCAGGAGGAATTTCAGCCGGAGACAACTCAGCAGACTCGGTTTCGTCAACGTTAGCTGCACTGGTCTCCGTCTCGATTGCGAGGGTTGGTGATGTTGTGGCTTTAGCTTGCAACGATGGGTTAGAGACAGCTTCAGCGTTAGTTGCTGGTACATCCGATGCCTCGCAAATTGAGTGGTCGGCGGCAAGTTCTGTTAAAACCACTTGCGCTTTTTGAGTAATTGACTCGTCACCCAACTCAGCTGGTTTGGACGATACCACCTGAGCTGACAGCTTAGCTAATGAGTCAATTGGTTTTGTTATTACAGTGGTTTCTTCAGCCAATGACAAACTGTTTTGATGATCAGATGACAACACCGAAACCTCAGCAGGAGCTTCAGTTTTTTCAACAGAAATTGAATCGCCTGTTGTTAGTAACAAGACCTCAGAACTGCTAGCTTGAACTGATGAGCTAGTAACTAATGAGATAAGTTTTGCTCCTGTTTCCGGAGCAGTTGAATCTACGATTGGATGACTCTGAGTGGATAGCGAGATTTCAGAAAAACACTGAGCTGATGGTTTGACATTTTTAAAACCTGGTGCTAATTCCGAGACTTCAGTATTTGCAGTACTAAATGTTTGATTTATGCCGAGATTTTGATCAGCAGTTGAATTGGCAGAATTGTAAGTTGAAAATTCGGGATTTGAAGCGATAGAAAGCCGAACAGCATCGTCAGCCGATTTGACAGCCACAGCCGGTAGAGACAGGTCGATAGCGCCCATATTTCGACAAGCTCGACTTCTATTGAATACAGGCGATGGTGGTTCGGCTAACGACATAGCTGTACAAGCCGAAGGACTGCGTGACGAGTTGATAGCTGACTGACTGCAGCCGGAAGTCTTGGAAACCGGAACTGAGAGTCCGATTGAGGAGCTTGCGTAAGTAACAGCTGTCGAGGGTGCTGCTGTTGGGATTGCACTAGCATTGCTTTTCGGTAAGCTGAAGAACTTCGATTTAACAGTTCGAATGGACTCAGGAGCAGTTGAAGCCGCAGTAGTGATAGGTGAGAGTACTTTCCTGCTATCCAAGCTTTCAGCAGCTGTGGGGCAAAGCAACAATGAAGAGGTATTCTCATCAGCGGTAGAGATTTGCTTGCCATCATTGTCTAGTTTCAATCTGACTGCTTCAAATAGTTTGTTCGATTCGTTACTGTAAGATGTCAGCGACATTCGTCTCTTTCGACTACTTCTTTTTGAAGTACTAGAGTCTGCTACTGATTGCGATATAAAAGTATTCAACGATTCGTACGAGAATGTTCCATGTTCTGCATTGCAATAGGAATCCTTAATATTGGAAGCACGAACTGTTGAGTTGCAATCGGCCTCTGACGACGAAATCAGCTTGTCTAAAGACTCGTAGCCAGTAGGATTGGCGCATTCCGAAGTTGATTCTTCTTGCATCTTCGTGCTTAAAGATTCGTAGAAAAAATCGTTGCTCGAATGATAATCTAGCCTAGCAACTGGCGACCTAGTAAATATTGGCGTGTCGGATCGGGAATAAGGTGAAACCGGTGGATCAGGCAGCGACTGGTCACAGGCTTGCATTGCCTCATCTAATGATTCATTCAAAGCAACAGCTGTGCCAACACTGTCTGAAAGTATCGGTGGCGCGTTGCCGTCGGCCGCCAAAGATTGCCAATAGTAGGGTGCCTCGCTGCGCAGCCTATTCATGGCGGATACTATTGCGTGAAACTTGTTACTCAGAGTGTTCAGCTGAGCGGCGTAGGTCTCGCTGGCATTGCCAGATGATTGAGGCATTGAAGATGGTGCCAGAATCGGAGGCGACTGCGATTGAGGCGAATGTTCGGCTGGTTTATCGGGAGGAGCGGCAGAAGCAGCAGTAGAAGCAGCAGCCGGGTCAACTGCTTCAGCGGACGAAGAAGCGGACGCAGAGGTTGCTGCAACAGTTTTTTCTGCCACCACTGCTGAACCGCTATCAGCTCGGGTGGTTGAAGCTTCACTAAGATGGGGTAGTCGTTCTCGGATGTAGCGAGCCTCAGAATCCTTCAGATTTCCGGCTAGAAAGAAGGCAAACGAACTAAGAACTTAGGATCAAAATTTGGATAGACAGAAAAAACAAGATTAATGCAGGAAAGACACTGGTTTCGATGAACTCTACTCACAAGCGAGCAGTTGAGCTCCAAGTGCCTCAGCTTCAGTCCGCGACGCATCGTTCAGCAGCAGTACCTGCAGGTGCATGAGTCCAACGAAAGCGAGCTTTCCTCGCGTCAATTTCAGTCTCTCCGTTGCCATAGTTACGCCGAGACCTAACAGTTCCGGTAGTCGAAGCAAGTCGTTGTTAGAAGCGATGCGCTGACTGCAAAATCATGAGAAAAATCCTTATAATTTTGAAGAAAACTTAGCATTCAAAGTTGACAGGATTTCAAACGACTCACTTGATGAAGTAGGCCATAAATTCAATAGCCGATTTGGCAAACAGCCAGCAGAACTCCGTGCTGGTAGTCAGGCGGGTCAGCTGCTCCAGAGCGCTGGTGAACTGTCCAACGCCGGTTATGTAGCTCACAATGGCGACGCGAAAGCAAAGGAACCGGCTGATCGCTGAATCATGTAGCTGGTTTTGGAAAAAAGGTTTTTAATTGCGTTTGCAATTATCTATTAGATTTTTTCTGAGGACGGATGCCACTTGAAAAAACAAGAATACTCGATTAACAATATAAAAACCTTCAGGCAAATACTTTGAGTCAGGAGTTACGATCCTGCATCATCGCTTGAAACCTTCGTTCTTCTATATGAAACTTCAGTTCCTATGCCCGAAATCCCTTTTCTCATGCGCGAAATCTCTATTCTAAGATCCATAATTTTTACACCACCCTCACTACACTCGAAATCCTATCCTTAAAGTTAAAATCCCCATTCTCGTATTTGAAATCCATAAGGTCACACGTGAATCCACATCCTCATATTTTAAATCTCCTAAAATCGCATTTTGAAATCTCCATCCTCATATTTGAAATCCAGATGGTCACACTTGAAATCCCAAACTCCATACATCGTCGTCATAATTGAAATCCCCTGCCTATCATCATTTAAAAATTTTTTATCATTATAGATAACATTTTCTGCTTTTGACTAAAATTCCCGTTGCCCAAAGCTTATATTTATCCCTATACGTTAAATCCCCTTATTCTTGTTTCCAAAATCTGGATTAGCGTAAGCACAAAAAAACCAACAACTGAGATCCCCAACTATTAACTAAAATTCTTGTCCTAAAAATTATGCCAAAAGTAACAGTTCAATTCTTACTTGATTAGCCATTTGCGCGACAAACACGCTTTGAGGAAGGGACTCTTTAGTGTTCTCCTGCAGCAGATTCTCGGCGTAGAGGCGCAGTAACTGAGCCTAAAGTAAAAATCAATGAAGAAAGTTTTGGTTCATAAGACTTCATAGAAGACTTCAAACCCAAATACCTTTTCCAAGCGGTTAATTTTCACTCCGGGACAGTTTGCCAAACTGAAAGCGACGCTAAGCCAGCAACCGGCGGCCAACGATTTTCCATCTTGAAAGCGTTGGAAACCGAAACTGTAGAGCATCTGCACTAGCTGAATGACCTGGGCAAATTTTTCGGCAAGATTAACGCTGTTTAGAGTAATGATGTGCGTTAGCTTGGCAGTTTGCATGTTGAGTAGGTTGCATGTTTGGTAGGCTGTATGTTGGGCATATTGTACGTTAAGTGGGTTGCATTTCAGGTAAGTTTATTTGTCGGGAAGCTGCGTGTTAAGTAGGTTGCATGCTGGCAAAATTACTCAGGTCCATGGACTCACCTGCTCATTTAGGTTTCTATTGCTGATTAAATTTAGCAGAGTGTTTTCATACTCTAAAACCTTGCGATCCTTGTTGTGGCCTTCCAGCTAAGATGCAAAATTATTTTTAAAGCATTTTATCGAGGCAAGTATATCAAGACTTTATTGGGTAGGTATATAACGCAAATTTTGCCACTTACAAACAAAATCTGCAGTTGAACTTTAATCATAGCCAAAAATATAGAATTGGAGAATCGCTTTAATTGTGCATTTCCACTGTTGAAATACACTTTGGCATCGTTGTAATAGGCCTTTAGAAAGCTTAATACTCGTTGAGACTCGACTGCACGGCTGTGGATTAGCAACGTGCTGCACAATTCTACAGCGCACTGAAACAGTTGAGATTTGACGTTGACATTCGAAAAAACAATCGTACTAATATTATTAATTAATAGCGCAGAATGAGACGTAATTTTTAGCTACCACACAGAAGAATTCCATGTCCTGAATGCGCTCACAGAAAGATGGCTCGACTGACAAGAATAGCTCGAGCATCAGAGATTTTACTGAAAAAATGTGTGATTTAATTGGAAGTTACTTTAAATTAAAAAGAAGCCCAAAGGGAAAAAATAATTTAACGAATTAAAGTATTTTTACCTACCTTCAAAGAATGGTCTGCCAATCCGAAATCGACTTTCCGAAGCAGTGGCGGTGGAGTTCCACAGTTGGCAGCAGAGCTTCAGAATCTATAATTTATTTTAGATTCGAACTGACATCAGCAAACATACTTTTATACTCATCTTAATAACAAATAATGTCACAGAGAAGCCATCTTAAATAGTGAATCGGCTCCAAACAATTACCTGCATTCTATGTTGACTAAGATGCAAACCGGCTAACAGTTGTCTGGATAAGAGTTGGCGACAGCTGTTAACACGACTTGTGAAATTTTTTCCATTACTAAACGCCGTCGTTAGGCAGTTTAGCTGATCTGGCGTTATAATTCATGTTGCGCTTTACAGAATTTTAAAAAAATATTGATAAAAGTGCTTATAATAATAATATTTTTCGTCTTACTGAGCAAAACAACTAAAGGCTGGTCATTCTCTCCAGGAATAATATCAAAACCTGGTTGATCTGCAACTGATTCGGCTTCGGAGCTGTCGAAATCCTCGACAGTACCGCTTGGTTCCTGGTGATTATTACGTGCCTCAGTGTCGCTATTGCTGTCGTCATTATCAGCAGATGAGTCTGACTTCGAAGAGTAATGCTCGTCTGATTCGCTATCTTGATCAGAATGTTCATGGTGTGAGAAGCACTGCTCCTTTCTGGGCACATACTCGTCTGCATCTGCGTCAAACAACAGAATACAGAAATATGACAAAAAATCCAATTATAGTCTACCTTCTACTTATGGGATAAAAAATCTGTTTTGGCAAGCCTCACCAGAACTTGAAGACACTGACGATGAGTCTTGACTCCTTGATCTGTTACTCATCATTTGCCTGCAAGTAGTATATTGTATCTGAAATAACTTATTCAAAACTATTTGCATTACAGAACGAATGTCAAAATAAAGCAAACATATTTCATAACATTCATCTTAATTAGCTACATGTATGCCTAAATATTAACAGACACTATTGAACTAACTAGAGATAGCAAACATAGTAGCTTAGAGCTGCCTTAATATTTATTGGTGTATTTTGGTATCAAGTGAGAGAATTGAGAGTTATGATTTAAATTTCCTAGTTTGGTTGAATTTATTGCCATCCAGGGGGAAGTCTTTGCAATTTTTTCTGTTATTTTCTAAGACAAGAAAAAATCTTATGTGTACTTTTGCAGCTAAGGCAAGCTTAAGCTGACTAATTTGTAAATCAATACTTTAAGTAACAGCTGACTTTAAATAACAAAAATGTATAATAAAAATAAATATTTTTTGCTGATAAAAGGCCCAGTACATTGAAAAGCCTAGAATAAAAACAAAAAGTAATTGAAGCATTTTAGACAAACAAGATCTTTACTTAAAATAGATAGTATGAAGAGAGAACTGCATTTAAAACAATACAATTAATAAAATTAAATACAATACTACATTTAATACAATTAATTTTTTATACTATACAAAAAATTACCTTACATAAACCTTACTTTAAAACCTATAACTATTTTAGCTATACTTTGCCTTTTTATTTAAAAATTGTTGAGAATAAGAAAATTAAGTACAAATCTAAAAATGCAATGTAATGTAAAATTTTTTAGGTTTCTATTTAACTTCAAACTATTAAAAGTTTTTCAACAAATGGAAATAGTAGGCACTCCCTTTAATAAAAATCCAGAAATTATCCAATAAATAACTAATAAATACAATAGACCTAGGCATCAAAAAAATTGTTTGCAAAAAGATATCTTGCAATAAAAAAAATTCAAAAAATCTGAAAGAGTAGCATACATTGTTGAAATGTATGGCATGTTTAATAACCATTAAACGTTGGTTTTTTTACAAGAAAAAGCAGATGATTTGCGTAATCGTTTCCATTAGGAAAAGAAAATCATGCCGTAGTGCTCAACAATTTTTTTAAAAGTTTAACGTGCATTCTGATTAAGCTTGCTTAAACAAAACATACTTTACATTTTTCGTGTTGATGTATCTGTTAGTCGTTAAAATTTTTTTAATGAATTAAATACTTTTTTTAATAAAAAACCTGAATAGCTGAAAAATTAACTTTACTAAAGAAAAATCGTTCTCATTCACATTTTTCTTAATCATAATTCAAGAGCCACAAACTCTGCCGCAAAGAAAAAATACTTGCAGTACCAACTTTAAAGTTCATCACGTTATGCTCCTTAAGTTTTTTGTGCTTTGTACTTTTCCGCCTGTATAACTATCTGCTTGTCAAGAACATCCCATTGGTCCTTGCTGCTTGTCTGTTCTGTCAGTCAGCCTTCAGTTAAGGCCATAAGAATTCGTCATCTAAATCAGCCGGAAATATTGCCTTTAGTATTGCACTTAATATGCGCCAGGGCCAATAGTATATAAGGTCTTCTGAAGTACTGATGTACTCGCGTGCTCATCCGTCAGATGTCCAGAAGTCTGAATAACTTTTGTCAGCAAATTGTATCTTATACGCAGCACGATTATCTGATGTTCGATTTTGAAAAGCTTTTTAGTTATCCCCCGCCACTCACTCTCTGTTTTTGGCCTCATATACTCGCATTAAGAAATACTGTTCGTATAATAATACTGAAAGTTATTGTGAGCTTTAAAAATTGATTGATATCACTGTCAACCCTTAATGCATGTACTGCATACTGTGATACAGTGTAATATTAGTTGTGACGCAATTCATTGTTAGACATACATGTAGTTCGTTTACCATGCGTTTGGCTCTTTTCAGCTTCACGGTTCATAAAAAGTCTCTTTATTTGAAAACTTAACTAAAATTTACCTTAGAATTAACCCTGAATATTGTGTTCATGGTAGTGCATTATTTAAGTGCTGAGTACTTTTGCTTGCTTTAATGCTAAGATGCTTTGGGTTGAGAAATTTCTACTTTTGCCATATTTTCTTATTTTTAAATTTGCCACTACCCCATCCAAAAGGCTCTTCTCTTTGAGTTTGCTGTTTTCGGCTGTTACTAGTAGTGTACGTGTGAGTCCTAACTGCCTGCAGCTAAAGAAAGAAAGAAGCGAAGGAAGCTGAGCAGAGGGAGCGAGAATGGCAAGGTCTGCTTAGCAGAAAGCAGTTGCTGGGATCCGCCCCAAAAACAGCCTGTCAGCTGCTGTACACTAAATGCGCTCTCATTGTCAACCTCCTCCAGTTTCATTCCAATTCTATTCAAAACAGTATGCTAGCGAAAAAAGCTAGTACGTATGACACAGTAAGCCCTAAATCGTCCGTACACTCCTGGCAGGTGTTCATTGAGCCCTCAGACACCGCATATAGTCAGTGTTTGATGTGCACACACGTTTCACTCTTCTCCCTAGACTCTCGTTTCAGCTACGGAGCACTTCTGTCCCGCTTTTCTTCTGCTCAGAAACTGTCTCTCCCTTTCCTTCTCGTCCTCACGGTTAGGTCTTTAAAATGTACACTGACGTACGGCTTACTGACCGTGACTCAACTGGGAGAGGCGCCCTCGGAAGCAAGTAAGAGCTGCAACTCATTGCCCGCTCTCTTCACCTTATCTACTTCGGGCTGGCCATTTAAGTGCTTAGATCGTAGCAACAAAGCATGCAGATACGCAGAAGTAAGACAGTACAATAATTGGTCGACAGCCGTATCAATTCTCGGCCGAAATAGCATACAGCTAAATCAATAGCAGGACCAACTTAAGATCGTCTGAATCTCATGAGCGATAAGCCAGCAGCAAAGGACAACACTAACAGTGGTCAGGGTACCTCAGTCTTAGAAAACAGCAGCCAGCCAACAGGTCAAAAGCGCCGATCGTCAGTCGATCAGAGGAGCACCGGCTCCTCGCGAAACAGCAGCAATCACGAGAGGCCGATGTGCCTATTTGATTGGATTTGGTACATCTGTTCGTGCAAGTGTTGCAAAAAGAACCGAGACGACTAAGCCTCGTTCAAGCTTAGCAACATGCTAAACGGCCGAAGTCAACCGCCTGTGTCCAGTATCAAGCGAGATAGCTGGTCCTCATCAGGTGATACAAGCTATTATGATGCCAAAGATCGACTCACAGGAGACGAACTCGAGACAGACGAAGCTGATGCTGGGCGATTCAATGCAGCCCTCAGTGTTGTCGATACCCCACAAGATGTACAGACAGCACACGAGAGAGCCACATCATATTATGACAATACAGCATTTGTCCATGACAGCAGCCATGCAGCGACTAACAGCCGATCGAGCACAGACGGTACTTTAAAAGGAAATTTCTTCAAGAAAAAAAGGTTTCTTCAACGCAAGAAAAAGGAGCCATTGCCAGCACACATGAAAGCAGAGACCAACATAGACTCGATCACCACAGGTGGAGAGGATGGTGGCGCTGAAACCGCTGCTGATGAAGAGACAGAAGATGACTTCGGTTTTAAATTTCGGCCATCAATACCACCACCCAGACCACTGATGCAGTCCGCACCAGCTTCCATGGCTAGCCTGACACTCGAGGACACATTAAGCATGAAGCGAGCTGACCGCATAGAGACTCCTGCAAATCCCATTGGCCAACAGAATGGCGCAGCGGACATTCGCATTAGCGGAATCCTCCTTGAAACTAATATTGATTCGGAGCTGGACGACAACTCCTCGATTCCATCCTCGTATTACCCCGATCGTATGAAAAGACCCGGGCAAGTACAGTCACAGCAACAGCCATCGAATGCCATTCATGAAGCTCAAACGGTAGGTGGCTCTTTGCCCAATGCCAAAAAGTCTCAAGCAATCGTGCCCATGGCAGCGTTTCAATTTAACACGGCCGTGCGCGAAGAGGACGAAGAAACCGAAGTAGAAGAGGAGAGAGCTGTAGAGGATGACGACGAAAACTCCTCCGGAACAACGCCGGTTGGCTTTCGCGATGAGGTTCCTAGAATGGCTTCAGCAAACGGCTGGAGTCTCAGTTCTCCAGTGTCACCCAGCGTAACAGTCATAGAAAACGGACCGTCGCAGAATCACCTAATTCCGTCGCCGTATAAATCTCCGGCAGCTACTTCGATGAGTATTTCCGCTCAATCGCAAGCTCTTCGGAGCCCAGATCCTGTTCCCATGCCGCCTCGAATGAAGGCTCGCTTGGATACAGACTTTGAAATTAGCTCGGATGAAATGGATTACACCGAGACGACTCCGGGAGACATGGCGATACTCGAATATTCAAGGGCATTGGAGGAAGCTGAGAGAATGCGCCACATAGCTGGTGGCAACTACGTGTTTGCCAAGCCTCCAGCCTCCCAGCTGACCAACTCTGTGCCCGACTACATAAATTATTCGGGTCGCGACGCTGGCCCCTGGTCGGGATCGGTGGGTCTGCGCGCCAAGTCGATGAACACCCTCACTACTTCACGAAACTCTTTGCGAAGTAGCGGCATCAGCGGCAAAGAGCTGCTCACGCCTGGCCGAGCTAGGCGAGCTTCTTTGCGCAGGAGTCGCCTCGGCCTGGAACCCAGCGGTGGCATCTACAGCATTCAGATTTTTGACGAATCTAATCCAGCTCTGGTGTCTGGGAATAGCCAAACCAACTTTGTTGGATCGAGACATCTGTCAGATGAACTCGACCATCAGTTGCCTGAAGTGCAGCATCACGGACCTGTACGGACGAGTTCTAAAGGCGCCAACTGTTTTGAGCGCTGCGAAAACGCCTGCTGTCCAAACACTTCCCGTAAGACTCTCGTCCGATACCTGCTCATAGTTGGTATCTGCATCTGCTTCGTTCTGCTTGGTGCGGCAGTGGCTATGATTGTGATTTACACCCGGCGGCAAGATAACTCAGCTACCAATGGTGCCTGAATATTTCTTGGTAGCGGGAGCACCAGAAATGAGCCGACCCAGCTGTAGTGTACTCATGCTAGTACATGTAATTCATATACAAATTCTCCGCATTCATTGGTTTTACTTTTTTGCGTGACAAAAGCCTTTCTTGATGGAATGATAATCCAGTGATTTTTCAGTTACTGGTCGAAATAACTATTGAGAAGGAGTGAAAAACTAGCAAATCCATGACACTTTGACACTTTGGGCCAATAGGGCCATATATTTGTACAGGAATACTTCTAAAATTGCCTAACTATTTCCTGTCTATTTAAAAATTATAGTTAAAAATCTCTAATGTTTTGTTTTACGATGATGCCTAGTTTAAACTACAAGTATGTCCTCTTTTGCAGAAAATTAATCAGCAAAACACTATTTTCATTGGCTCTGTAATTCCTTCCCAATTTAATTTGTTTCTTTTAATGACCAATCACAAACAAAATAAATGGCCTTCCAAAAGTTCAGTTCATTTCTGCTTTTTTATATCGTTATCAGTCGGTCCTACAGTTGCAACTGCACACTTCGGGACCTGACATAGAATGAAGCGTCCAACTAATAATAATTAACGAACTTTTAACTTCTTAATCTTCTTTTGCAATCTTTGAGTTGTTATTCAAACAACTTTAAATCATTGCCGGAGCCCAAAGTAAGGAACCAACTTAATTTTGGTATCGCACTTGTCCGTTATGTCACTGAAATCGCCAGGTTCTTTCGAAAAAACACTAAGCCATGTCGTAATTCTTCAATTTTTAGCTATTATATATTTGTTTCGTAAATTGTGCCTTGAAACACTGTAGCCAGCTTTTTCATATTAGAACGCAAGCTGTCCATCAACAAAAGCATGAAAAATAATTTTATAAGTAAGCTTTACAACAAGCAAGCATTATGGATTAATCATGTACAAGATAGTAAAATTGGGCAGAATTACGGTTTAAAGTTCTTTGTTAGAACTTCACCATAGCGAACGCTAATTATTATAACTGTAAAACGGAGTAAATTCACTGCTGCAACACTGTTTGTAATAAAAATAACTCAAAAAAATTCGCTCGAGGTAAGTGATTTTCACAATTTGATGAGTGTCTTGGCGTCATTCAAAACTAACAAAGTAACCGTATTTAAATGCTCAATACAGCGGTGTGTGGAAAAAAACAAATATTTTTGGTGACCCGCCTCTACGCAAACTTTGTTTGATTCCGAAGTTTTTTTTAATGAGAAAATGAGGGAGACGTTCACGACACTGACAAAGTTTCTTACAGTATCAGCAACGCGGGTTTAATGCGTACATGTACTAATTAAGCGGAAAAAATAACGATGCATGATTTGGGACATCAGAAATGTTTGCCTCTTTGACGGGAAACAATTTAGACAACGAAGCTCATAAATGCTAAGTTTTCCCGCGCTTATATCTCTTAGTAACGCTGTATGTTGTTTTTTAACCGGCGTTATAGTGACAAAATGAGTCAAGTAGTTTTGGGTAATTACAATCACTTTAACATCTCAACGGACAGATTCTGTTATAGTTTGAATTTTTTCCTAGAAACTCATTAAAAATTAAAAAAATTAACACTCGGATCGGAGACGTATGCAGTTTTCAAGTATAATTAAACAAATTTTAAATTCTGTTGCCTAGGAAACGGCCAGCGCCATTTTCCACAGTAGGAATAGCATGACTGGCAGGTAAGTCAGTGCAGATTGACACAGATGGTATTTAGCTGAGCTGCCCGAGTTTGTGCCGTACCTCCGTCGCGTCTCTCGATATGAAAAATCCGGCTCATTAGACATGGGCGGCGACTGTCGATCTCCAGCTGTTGACGGCCCTATAGTGTAGTTTTCAATGTTTAATAACAAACTACTCTCAGTAAAATCTGAGTACACACTTAACTTAATTTATTTTTCAAGCTTGAATTCAGTGACAAGTTCAATATTTGCTTACCGGCATCGTTCAGTATGACGCCTTCAGTCTTTGTACCCCTATAGTATGGCGGCAGTCTTTGTTGTTGCTGTTGAAGTTGCTGCTGCTGCTTCAACCAAATATCCTGCTTGGAAGGATAATTATACGGCGGCTCAGAATTCAACTGGGGCGGCAGCGGCTGCGGTGGCGGCTTGGCCTTCGGTGAGTAGAGCGACGATCCCAAAAGCTGTCGAACTTTACTGCTGAGTCGAACTGGTAAAATAAGTATTTAGATGGGTACTTTTGAGAGTCCAATGTAATGGTTTTTACTAGCAGAGCAAGCGATAACTAGGAAGATCATGATCGTACAGAGCCTGTACATTCTATTCGTCTCACGAGCTCAGAGATAAGTTCCTTTTTAAGATTTAGCCAGTATTATCCAAGCGCAGTCAGCCTGACTAAATGAACAAAAAGTAGACAAGTTTCATCGTATCCGGTGACTGACTTGTGCCTTATTGCGGAAAAGAGCAATAAGCATTAGCGTGTCTGTACCGGGTCTATGAGATTTTACCGAGGGAATTTTTCCCCAAGCGAGAATTTCCCGCAGGAAGTTATCCCGCCGAGATGCTCCCACCGACCTTTCCCACCGAGATTTTCCCGCAGTAAGTTTTCCCGTCGAGTTTTTACCACAGCGAGGTTTTCTCGTAGCGAGTTCTCATGCACGAAGTTTTACCACGTAAGGCAATTTTTCTGAGTATTTCTGCTCATCCTGAATGACTGTAGCTTGCAGATTTTCCTGTTAGGTAGCAATGCCCTCCTGCTGTGCTGCCATGCACCGTTGAGACTCTTGAGGGCTGAGCTGTGCCATAACAAATCTGCAAGCCATATTTATACAGGATCAACAGAAATACTGAGTTGAAAAAGATACTCAGAAAAAAGCTACGTGGTAAAGCTTCGTGCAAGAGAACTCGCTACGAGAAAACCTCGCTGCGGTAAAAACTCGAAGGGAAAACTTACTGAGGGAAATTCTCGTGCGCCTGTCTGTGTCAGCTGTAAAAGTTGGCTGAAACTGACAACAAGTTCTGAGCACTGCCTTTATTGTTACTATATGGTTTACCACACTAACAACGCTTCAGTCAACGATTGATTGTTTAACGCCGATTGGTTAACGATGTCTCAGCGAATCAGAAACGTTCTAGTCGAGTATGCTAAACGATAAGTCTATTCATACGGTATTATCGTTAAACAATTAGCAAAGTACCGTATGTATTATTATCCCATTGTTAGTGTCGCTTTTTAAGCAGATAAGCCTACTTTTCCCTATGCAAGTAGTATGCTCAGAGAGTTGCTATCAAAACATTCAGTAGACGTTTAAAATGGCAAAACTACAACAGTTGTGACCCCACTATCGGCGGCGTACCTTTCCCTAGCATAGCGGTCGCGGTGCCCAGCACTCGATTGTCGGCCAGCAGACTTTTAACGCACGTATAATTGCCGCCGTCGGTCAGGGTGACATTATCGAGGCTGAACCAGCAGATGATTCGATTCTGCCGGCTGCCGTCACTCAGAGTGACGAGTTCTAATCGCTTAGACTGGCGCAGGCCTCGGCTCCAGTTCAGGTCGATGTCGCCTTGGTTGTCGCGGTAGGACCAGCATTCGAATTTGGCGCTGTGACCCCAGCGAAGCTGCCGCGGCACGGAGATCTCCACTAGATAAAATTTGATGAGCAAGATAAACGAAACTATTTCCTTAGCTTATTAGTCTATTTTGAAATAAAATTTTAGCTTACAATAGTCCCATTAGTTAAAAATTCATTGTAATTTGAGACAAGGATGAGAAAGGTCTGATCACTGCTTAACGGTCTACAGCTCCCGTGCTCAGATTTTCACATCACTTATGGCCAGTTCACATTACCACTACAAGCTTTGTGCGCCAGGAGAATTGTAAAGCAAAGTAGAAACAGTTTAGACCAATCTGTACAATGGTTTGACCAATCTGGCATCCGCAAAGCTAGCTACAAGCTGGCCTTTACTTTATGTAGACGACGCCTAAAAACTGTCTCATCTTGCGGGTTAGCGCGTCAGTGCAAGAAAGAAATTTACTAGGCCTCCAACACCACGTAGAGACCATGCAAATTAACTTCTGGCTTCTGGCGGAGTAAAGGCCGGGGGTTGTTGTTTAATGTACGTCCATGAGGGCCAACCACCAAGGCACGCAGAGTGTACAATTGCCTGTAGTACGAGAAAGTCAGGCTAGATGTACATCTGTGTAAGCTTGTGCCGGTGTACAGTATCAAAGTCAGTGATAATGAATGTGTGCAAAACTGACTGCAAGAGGGGATTTTGCCAACACTTAATTTGATACGAATAGTGTTTTTGTTTCGAGCGAGTTGACTTTCGGAGTTTTAGAAGTGAGTAATGTTGGGAATCAAGTAATTAATTATTAATTTTCGTAATGCCTCCTTATCCGATGCATAGCTAGTGCAAATGCCCTAAATAATTTAAGTTTTATTCGATTCGGAGCCGTTATAGAATTTGTCTTAATATTTTTTTGGCCACAGAGCCAGCAGCTGTGAAAATAACATTGGCCCCAAGTATATAGTCAAAGCCAAAGAGATTGCCACAAATGCACTAAACCTACTGAAAAAACGCACGCTGAGGAAGAGCTAGCTAATTAAGCTCATATGACTTTGTTGACATAGCTAGGTAGAGCTTCACAAAAGCCGCGCAGGTAAGCACTAATATGGAGCAAGGGAGAGGGGGCGCGGCTCAGAGCGACGGGAAAGGAGATGAAAGAGGGCCGCAATGCAGACATCCAAGACCAACCCCACCGCCTAAAATCCGCTCAGGCGGACTCAAAATCCAGTCTGAGAAGAGTTTATTTGTAACGAAAATTCACACCTTCGCATCTGCCACAGTCTCGTGGGCGGTTCCAAAATTTCAGTCACAAATTAGTCCGTTTTAAAGAGGGAAATTTTGGCGCCCTACAAACTGCGCGCCCTAGTATTTAATTTAATAGATTAGTTGACACTTTAATTAGGCTAATTGCTGGTAGATTATTTAGCTATATTTTGCCCTTCTGACTGGGTGAAAGCGAAAAATGTAGACAGATTTTCTTGCGTATCTATATTTATGAAAAATGATAATAATAATTATCATATGTCTGTCTGTCTATATGCCTGTCGTTCTGTACCTCTGTCTGCTAGTCCTTTGGTCGTGCTTTTTGACCTTATTGACTAAGAGTAGCTAAGTGAACTCCAAAACAGTTTCCGTCCATCAGCGTGCGGAAGAATTTTCGCATTGTCATAAATCCTCAACCCTGGAATGAGATCGAGCGGAAGGTCCAGCTAGGTATTATTACTGGCGGTAAAAGCTACCTTAACTAATCCATATCCTAAATGCACACAGCTTTTCGTCAGTATTTATCCCAATTCCCAGAATTCTGCGTAAGAGTACAATTGCGCTAAAGCGATGAAAATTTTTTTCTGATGGAGGCTGGATCAAGTGAGATTCTAGAAGGGAGGGAGTAGAAGCGGCTTGAGCAACTGGGAACCAGACTTCCAATCCCCCTTGGGAGCCGAATAAAAGTAGTTCGAGTAATGTGCAAAATACCCAGGCGAAAGCTTGTGAGCACAGAATTTGCTCTCAGTTTAGGAGGAAGCAATTCCAAGCAATGGCAGGTTGTCTTTTAGCTGGTTCAAGTGCTCAGCACATGCTCTCTTGTGCGAGTGTAGCTTCCTCATCAATCAAGCTTTATAAAATTGCTGGGCAGTTAAAGTCACCGACGTTCTTCAAAGCTTTATTCTGTCCATTAAATTTCGTTTTAAAGCACGAACAATTTTTTTAGTTAAGAGGCCAGAAAGAAAGAGAAATGTTATTGGAAAGACTTTTTGTCGGCATCTTGCGCAGCTTTCGGCAGCTTTTTACGTTTATTGCGAACCAAATCCCCCGCTTTTTTGAGTTTAGTGAGGATTTTAAAGTGCATACACTGTCGTATAAAACTACCTTGACAATGATGCTTTAGGTGAGAACTTAGCCTGTCCTTACTCTATGCGGCGTATATAAAGCAATGTAGCTCCTCCTCATTTGAGAAAGCAAAGTACTGAGCTGAGCTAGTGCTGCCTGATCACTGGGAAGATAGAGAGAGAGGCCCTTTGGGTAGCTTCTTGACGCCAGCTCTATAGTTGAGCTCAGGTGCGTGCAACTAAAAACCGTGCAATGCGGGGGCAATATAATGGTGACACTAGTCCCAACTAAGCTAGCACTCCATGAGGACTCGATGCTGTTCACACCTCGCCGAGCTAATGACGATCTCTCTTACCCTCTCTCAAGTCCGAGGGAATAAGAACCAAGTGCAACCGACTGACTGCTAACTCCCAATGTTCTTTGTTTATTAAAGCATGTCAGTGGGATTTTCATACAATTAAAAATTGAATAAATGATTAAACGCATGAGATAAAAATCAAAGTTGCCATATTCAATCTTGTTATAGTAGCCCTTTCAATAGTTAACAGAATAAATTAAAAATGTCTGAACTAACAAATCACATATAATCATACCCTGTTACGTAACTATGGCATCGCGCACATTTTTAGCTCTGCATTGCAGTTACCATCATTATAATCTGCAATGTACTGAAAAGAAGTTTTTCTGTATACTTTACGGAGTATTTTTTTACCATTTCCTAATTTAGTGCCCTTACAAAACGAGGATCAAATCATAAATGGTCCCATTATTGTTCTATTGGATTGGTTCTATAAAAGCTCTAATCATCAAATATGCATTTTGTTTACACAAGAATAAAGCCGCATGCACTGACCAGAAAAAGTCGGGCTGTACGATTGAGCCCGTAACTTATATCAAAATTAATTGGCTGAACTGGTTGTCATAATTTTACTTATAAAAAATTTTCTGACACCATTTTATTTTTTTTTTAAGTGGAGGTAGAGACTAAAAAGTACAACTATAACTGGTATCGAGTGTGTGAGTTGGGAAACATTTATAGTGGGTGTTGCGGCCCCTCCAGCCCGTCAGGCTGAACAGCTGTACACCTAAGCCCCAAGGACACCTTAAGTAGAAGAACGGGACACTTCGTTTCTCGGAAAGTTTTTGGAGTCTAATTTTCGCGAAAAAATACACTACGGAGATAGGAAATTTGCAGTTTTTCGACATAAAATTGAAGATTTCGCTCGATTGGAAGCAGATGCAAATATCATCTTTTGATATCTGGTTCCTGCCTTCTTACTCTATTGAACTATGTACGTCTTAATTTGTGATAAATTGATCTTCCTATTATTTTTATTGATATTGATTTACTTTCGTCAAAAACTTTGAAATATTGAAGATCAATATTTCACAAATTAAGACGTACACAGTTCCATTGAGTAAGAAGGCAGGAACCAGATATCAAAGGATGAGATTTGCATCTGCTTCCAATCAATCAAACTAAAATGTTAATTTTGGTATTTTTAATTCCGTTTTGATAATTTAATGTTTAATTTTTTTTATGATTTGTTATAACTAAATAAATTAATAAATTTAGACAACCGACCTTTCGACTAGATGTACAGCCCACGGCACAGCCGCAGCTAGTTTTGCTGTGTACGGTACAGCTGCTCAGCCTGACGGGCTGGAGGGGCCATAACACCCACTCTAAATTTACCCAGCTCAAACTGGTTCCCGATCTCAACTGGAGGGACTGAAGCAATGCGGGATTAAGTGCCTTGCTCAAGGGCACAAATTGTCTGCTTGGGGCGGGGACTCGAACCCACGACCTTCCGGTCATAGGGCAGGCGCCCTAGTCACTAGGCTACAACTCCCCGGTAGCAAAGATTAAACCGGACATTATCTTAATTTTCATTAGATGAAAATTCAAGAAGTTCAGAGGAGAAAAATAAACTTTACACGCTTCGAAACTGAGTCTCGGGGCAAAGTAGTCACGACTCAAAGTGAGCACAGTGAGCTTCTATAAAAGGACTTTTTCGTCAGCTGATCTTATTAACTAGGGAGAGTCATTATGCCTTTAGATGCTGATTAAGATGTCGTCTATAATAATAGTAATAACTACTTAATTACACACTATTCCACTCTGACAGTCCTAAAGGCACCCATCGCATTGAGCTGACTTTTTACATCGCTATTAAGCTCTGCATGCATGCCTTGTCAAAAGCAATTATTAATTGATGGCTATAAGGTCAGGTTGGGAAAAATCTGCTTTTTTACTCTGCTCTGGGCACCTGTGAAAAGATAATTGTCGAATAGTCTATCAAAGGAAAACCGACGCATAGAGTTTTGATAAAAGCCTTATTCATCGTATGCGATTTTAATTAAAAAATTAATTTTGAAGAGTCACTTTGTTTGGTAAATTTTCTTACCTGGTGATCCTGAGTAGCTGATTCGTAGATTTGGTTCTGCCAAACAAAGATTTAAATTGTTGATTTATTACCAGGAGTAACAAGTCCAAGAAATAAAAAACTCCAAACTAAATTAGAATCAGTTAGGATTTTTAGAAACCCTTTTTTCGAGCAAATTAGGAGTCTTTCTCTTAGACTGTGATTACTCTTAGCGACTTCTACTGCACTGGGACTCCCTTCAAGGACTTCTAGTGGAATGGGATTCCCCTCAAGGACTTCTAGTAGAATGTGATTCCCCTTATTGACTTCTAGTGGAATGGGATTCCCCTCATGGTCTTCTATTAGAATAGGATTCCCCTCAAGGACTTCTAGTAGAATGGGATTCCCCTCAAGGGCTTCTATTAGAATGGGATTCCCCTCAAGGAATTCTAGTAGAGTGGGATTCCCCTCAAGGACTTCTAGTAGAATGGGACTCCCCTCATTGACTTCTAGTAGGGTGGGATTCCCCTCATTGACTTCTAGTAGAATGGGATTCCCCTAATTGACTTCTAGTAGAGTGGGATTCCCCTCAAGGACTTCTAGTAGAATGGGATTCCCCTCAAGGACTTCTTGTAAAATGGGATTCTCTTCCATGACTTCTAGTGGGATTCCCCTCAAGGACTTCTAGTTGAATGGATGCCCCTCATGGTATCCCCCGTTACTATAAAAAAGAAGATAATCGCACCGGTCACATTCAGCCTGTTCACGAACTGAATCTGCTCAGCATTGAAGCCGCATCTGTACTCCCCGGCGTCGGACAGCTCCAGGAAGTCGATGGTCAGGCTCCACTCTTCGTACATTCCGACGGTGGCTCGGCCGAGGTGCAATCGAGGATCTTGGATGAATTTTTTGTCTCCCATTGTTAGAGGTATAGTTGGCATTCGCGGGCCGAACCATTGAAGCGACTCCATCTGCAGAAAATTAATTTTTTTTCACGGCCTTTACCTAGTATTTACCCTAAGCCGTTCCTACATTGTGGTTCATCGTAAGTATAATCATCAAAACGGCAGATATCGCAGCAAAAATTGCTATTGTCTTTATTACTATACGAGCTAAATAGATAGTTCAATAGGGAGAAAGAAAGACAGAAAGAACGCAAGAAAGGACAAGAGAAAGAAAAGAAGATAGATAGATAGATAGATAGATAGACAGATAGATAGATAGATAGATAGACAGATAGATAGATAGATAGATAGATAGATAGATAGATAGATAGATAGATAGATAGATAGACAGATAGATAGATAGATAGATAGATAGATAGATAGATAGATAAATAGATAGATAGATAGATAGATAGATAGATAGATAGACAGATAGATAGATAGATAGATAGATAGATAGATAGATAGATAGATAGATAGATAGATAGATAGATAGATAGATAGATAGATAGATAGATAGATAGATAGATAGATAGATAGATAGATAGATAGATAGATAGATAGATAGATAGATAGATAGATAGATAGATAGATAGATAGATAGATAGATAGATAGATAGATAGATAGATAGATAGATAGATAGATAGATAGATAGATAGATAGATAGATAGATAGATAGATAGATAGATAGATAGATAGATAGATAGATAGATAGATAGATAGATAGATAGATAGATAGATAGATAGATAGATAGATAGATAGATAGATAGATAGATAGATAGATAGATAGATAGATAGATAGATAGATAGATAGATAGATAGATAGATAGATAGATAGATAGATAGATAGATAGATAGATAGATAGATAGATAGATAGATAGATAGATAGATAGATAGATAGATAGATAGATAGATAGATAGATAGATAGATAGATAGATAGATAGATAGATAGATAGATAGATAGATAGATAGATAGATAGATAGATAGATAGATAGATAGATAGATAGATAGATAGATAGATAGATAGATAGATAGATAGATAGATAGATAGATAGATAGATAGATAGATAGATAGATAGATAGATAGATAGATAGATAGATAGATAGATAGATAGATAGATAGATAGATAGATAGATAGATAGATAGATAGATAGATAGATAGATAGATAGATAGATAGATAGATAGATAGATAGATAGATAGATAGATAGATAGATAGATAGATAGATAGATAGATAGATAGATAGATAGATAGATAGATAGATAGATAGATAGATAGATAGATAGATAGATAGATAGATAGATAGATAGATAGATAGATAGATAGATAGATAGATAGATAGATAGATAGATAGATAGATAGATAGATAGATAGATAGATAGATAGATAGATAGATAGATAGATAGATAGATAGATAGATAGATAGATAGATAGATAGATAGATAGATAGATAGATAGATAGATAGATAGACAGATAGATAGATAGATAGATAGATAGATAGATAGATAGATAGATAGATAGATAGATAGATAGATAGATAGATAGATAGATAGATAGATAGATAGATAGATAGATAGATAGATAGATAGATAGATAGATAGATAGATAGATAGATAGATAGATAGATAGATAGATAGATAGATAGATAGATAGATAGATAGATAGATAGATAGATAGATAGATAGATAGATAGATAGATAGATAGATAGATAGATAGATAGATAGATAGATAGATAGATAGATAGATAGATAGATAGATAGATAGATAGATAGATAGATAGATAGATAGATAGATAGATAGATAGATAGATAGATAGATAGATAGATAGATAGATAGATAGATAGATAGATAGATAGATAGATAGATAGATAGATAGATAGATAGATAGATAGATAGATAGATAGATAGATAGATAGATAGATAGATAGATAGATAGATAGATAGATAGATAGATAGATAGATAGATAGATAGATAGATAGATAGATAGATAGATAGATAGATAGATAGATAGATAGATAGATAGATAGATAGATAGATAGATAGATAGATAGATAGATAGATAGATAGATAGATAGATAGATAGATAGATAGATAGATAGATAGATAGATAGATAGATAGATAGATAGATAGATAGATAGATAGATAGATAGATAGATAGATAGATAGATAGATAGATAGATAGATAGATAGATAGATAGATAGATAGATAGATAGATAGATAGATAGATAGATAGATAGATAGATAGATAGATAGATAGATAGATAGATAGATAGATAGATAGATAGATAGATAGATAGATAGATAGATAGATAGATAGATAGATAGATAGATAGATAGATAGATAGATAGATAGATAGACAGACAGATAGACAGACAGATAGATGACCTACGCAAAGCCTTATTCCAGAACAAGTGAGCACCCAGAGCCCAGTAGCCATAAGCTGTAGCCCCAGCGGCAGTGGGCAGTGCTTATTTGTGACGCACCGCTGGGCAATAAATTTGCCAACTCAGCCGACTCAACAGTGCAGCGGGCGCCACGATGGCACGGTATCGACAGGGGGCCATAAATGTGCAAAATTTTGCATCGGTGGGTGAAGTGGCTCGTAAAAAATTGTCCTCCAAAAAGATCCGCAGCTTGGCAGCGCCAGGGACGGCACAAAGTTGGGGATGCAAAATGTTGCCCCCCCCCAGCTGCTGTGCCAAATCCCCTTCCACTTAATGCCTAATAAGATATTCCGTTTCTGGTTTCCAAACTGGCCCTAATCCCAAACGACAATTCACTCTCTGATCTGCGCCCGCTGCTCCAGTTCCCGCTCCCGTGCCGGTAGCCGCAAAACTCTTCATCGGTACAGCTGAAGAGTCTGAACTGACTCAGCCGGACAAGTGCAGTAAAATATTTAGGACAGAAGTCCGTTTCCATTTTACGATGGAAGCGAGAAAAATTTATAAAATAAAATTCCATTTAGATGGTAAATTGCTGGTGGGGAGAAATTTTCTTAGAAACTATTTTTTGGCGGGATATCACGTAGTGGCCTGAATTTTGGCTAGCATGGAAGACACCGGTAATCTCTCCCAGAATCTGTCAGCTGTGTCACCGAGGTCACCCGAGTAAACAATTCATTATCTCATAATTTATGCCGCTGATGGGGATTTGTGGCAGAAACATGTTATTGACCTGATTCGCCTTGTAAACACTCATAATACTTCAAGTAGATAAAATTCGAATGCTGTGCTCAATCTCAGTTGCAAGTTATTTATACTTTTTCCATCATCAGTCATATTCTCATTCTCATTCTCATTCTCATTCTCATTCTTATTCTCATTCTCATTCTCATTCTCATTCTCATTCTCATTCTCATTCACATTCTCATTCTCATTCTCATTCTCATTCTCATTCCCATTCTCATTCTCATTCCCATTCTAATTCTCATTCTCATTCTAATTCTCATTCTCATTCTCATTCTCATTCTTATTCTCATTCTCATTCTCATTCTCATTCTCATTCTCATTCTCATTCTCATTCTCATTCTCATTCTCATTCTCATTCTCATTCTCATTCTCATTCTCATTCTCATTCTCATTCTCATTCTCATTCCCATTCTAATTCTCATTCTCATTCTAATTCTCATTCTCATTCTCATTCTCATTCTTATTCTCATTCTCATTCTCATTCTCATTCTCATTCTCATTCTCATTCTCATTCTCATTCCGATTCTCTTTCCCATTCTCATTCTCATTCTAATTCTCATTCTCATTCTCAGTCTCATTCCGATTCTCTTTCCCATTCTCATTCCTATTCTCATTCCTATTCTCATTCTCATTCTCACTCTCATTCTCATTCTCATTCTCATTCTCATTCTTGTTCTCATTCTCTTTCTCTTTCCCATTCTCATTCTCATTGTCATTGTCATTCTCATTCTCGTTCTCATTCTTATTCTCGTTCTCATTCTCATTCTCGTTTTCATTCTCATTCTGGTTCTCATTCTCATTCTTGTTCTCATTCTCATTCTCATTCTCATTCTCATACTCATACTCATTCTCATTCTCATTCTCGTTCTCATTCTCATTCCTATTCTCATTCTTATTCTCATTCTCATGCTCATTCTCATTCTCATTCTCATTCTCATTCTTATTATCATGCAAATCAAATTCTCAATACTTTATGCCTTATATCCTCAATGTCACCTCTCTAAACAAACTCGTTGCTAAGAGTGGAATTTTTCAACTAAAATCCGATCTTGCAGGACCTAAGAACGTCATGAACCAAAAAAACGTGATCTGCTTTTTTCTACCAGTGCGCCCACCGAGCACACCCCCCCCCACACACACACACACACACACAAGGCGAATGAAAATGCAAATCAGGCACTGGTAAAATAAATCAGAGAGGCTGAGAATGAGAGAGAAAAGGAGGGAAAGCAGAAGAAGTATATGATGAAGACATCGCAGCGCAAGCAACACTCTGTGACTCCTACAAGCTGAAAGTCCCAAAATCCTCGGACCCCCTCTCCCCAATCAGCGGGTGGGGGAACACTCAGACACACGGATCGAAGCATTCTATAAGGGAAGACGTTGTACGGGGTCAGAAAGTCATTCCCCTGCTAGCTTGAGCGATTTAATTCCAAGTATAGTGGTAGGACTTTTCTTATCGGCTGTTGAAAAAACAGATCAAGTTGGTTGGACGCTCCGACTCAAATTCGGTGGACAGGGGATCCCCGGGATGAGGGGAGCAATCAGGGTGTCCCTGGGGAGGCCGTGTGTAGCACAATTAATTATGTGAGTAGTCAGTCCAGTCGCTCGGTTGTCAATCCTGAGACTGACACCCCCCTGCTTAACGGAGCATACGAGAACTAACTTAACTTTATCGAATAAACTGAGAACTTTAACATAGAGAATGGAAAACTCATGTACGAGCCAATGAAATACGAGAATAAGAGCTAGTTTTTTATATCCATGTGATTTAGTATAGCTACTTGCTATAGTTAGTGTATTCGAACATACATGTCAATCTTATGCTTATTGTTAGTATCATTCTCGTTCTCGTGTTTCCGGTTCGTTATCTCTAAAACGTTTACCCCTCCGATATAGAAAAGCCCTAGCTTTCTAATGAAGGCAGGTCACTATATATGAGAGCAGGAAATGCATTCTCCCCAAGTTCTCTTCCCGACAGAGAGTGATTATCCTATTCATGCTATATAGGTTTGGTGAATTGAAGGTCATTGATTAACCCATAGATTTTTATCTACTGAATGATAAAGAAAAAATGAGCGGCAAATTATTTTAAAATTTCCTATTTTTTAGAGTTCTCTAGTTGTTTTTTCAAGTGCTGCATAAGTACTCGTAAATAGGGTTTTGTTAAAGCCATTTTTTATGCGAGAACATGAGGTTTAGGATCCATTTGTTTACAGAGAAAAAAAGCACAAATTCAGATGCTATTTTTGAGGCTAAGATGGATAAGATGCTCAAAAATATTGTTGAGAAGTCAATGCGAATTTTGAATTAACTGCGTATTTTTTTAAACAGCTTTCTAAATACGTCTTGTCACTTGAAACTGGTTATGAACTTTTATTTCGACAGTGTACTAATTGAAAGAAATTCTTCAGACCAGCATTCAAGTTTTCATTTGCTCATTTATAAGCTTCTACGAGCCTAATTCTAATATTATCTCAACTCAGTCCGTTCATCATAAGTCGTGACTCGCATTGCTTTGGTTCGTCAGTCCATCATCATAGACCAAACTACACGTGGCAATGTACTTCTAGTATCTTTGAGACTAACGCTTGTCTGGATGGGAGTAGGGAGGGAATAAGCCTTGGCCAAGCAATCCCACGCCCTGACAGTCCAACTAGTATTTATCATTGAATTAGCATTAGTTTAGCTAGGCCAAGCCAGCTTCACGATGAGCACTTATTTTTTGTGGCGAGCCTAAAGTCCATCCCTACCCGATCTCGCTCCTTTTAAAAGAGCCTCTCAGAGCCGACAGACAATACATAGAAATATGACTGCCTTTTGGCAATAAAAATCGAGGCAAGGCAAAAAAACGGGGGATTTCTCCGAGAGGCCTCCCCTCCACTCAGAAGCAACGGGAATCAATGGGGGAACAGTCGCTGGGACTTGAAAATCGAAGACGAGGCTTTCACTTGGCAGATTATCTTTAATCTGGGTCACGGTTTTTGTCTGAACGGCTGGCCAAGTTGAATCAGTCATTCAAGTAGACTGACTCGACAGACGGACGAGCGTGCCGAGGAGAGCTGGGATTATTAAAACCGACTGCTCGGTTCGAGCTTGTGTTGTCCCCAGCAACTGCCTATCGGGATATTGGGCCACAAAATGTGGCTAAGGAATTGTGCTTATCGAGTCGGGCTAAGTTTGACACTTCTTCACCCTCCGAATCCGAGCTTGAGCATTGCGTAATCCTTGAGCAGAAGGCGTTGCTTCCCTAGCGCTGTTTTAGTGGTCTAAACAGTAGAAGCAGGAAATTGAATGCCGCCTGCTTAGAACTGGGGAAGGGGGTGCAGGTTGAGTCGCGGGGTGTGACGGAAGACAATGACAGGGCAAGGCAGGGCGCTGAGCAGGATAAGCGGCGCTGCGGTAAAGGGTGAGAAAGTGAACTCTCAAGTCCCGAGTAGACAGACACTGTTGCCAAGGTTATGCCGCGCTGAAAGTGGGATTGTGAGTTGGCTCGTGTTTCCCAAGTCTTTGACGCCTCTCCGCTAATCCGAAATTATTCTGTTTGAACTCCTGCTTAACAGTCGTTAACGTATACAAGTGGATTGTTTTGTGAGTAAGTAGTAAAACGATTCATAGCTAGATGATGAGACCAGTAGCTAGATGATGTGACCAGTAGCTACATGATGTGACCAGTAGCTAGATGATGTGACCAGTAGCTAGATGATGCGACCAGTAGCTAGATGATGCGACCAGTAGCTAGATGATGCGACCAGTAGCTAGATGATGTGACCAGTAGCTACATGATGTGACCAGTAGCTAGATGATGCGACCAGTAGCTAGATGATGCGACCAGTAGCTAGATGATGTGACCAGTAGCTAGATGATGCGACCAGTAGCTACATGATGCGACCAGTAGCTACATGATGTGACCAGTAGCTAGATGATGTGACCAGTAGCTACATGATGTGACCAGTAGCTAGATGATGTGACCAGTAGCTACATGATGTGACCAGTAGCTACATGATGTGACCAGTAGCTAGATGATGTGACCAGTAGCTACATGATGTGACCAGTAGCTAGATGATGTTACAGAAGTTTTCTCCCTCAATGCAAGTTATCTTCTTCAGAGCACCAATAAAGGCATCCCTGATTGGGGAAATTAATTAATGAGCGATCCTTCTTACTGAGTGTGCTGTTGGGAGACTGCATATCAGGCAGTCATGATGAAAACTACTTCGAGTACACACATAACGTTCCCATCATTCTCTATTAATGGGATACACTCGTGAAGCTCATGTTAGGTAAACAAAATTTTTCGTGAGTGAAAAAAATTTCTAAGTAACATCTCTGACAGCTCTTCCACAAAATCTGACGTGCGTGAGTAGAACGCAAATTTTGGGATTATTTTTAGGGCCGAGGGCAGACATGTCCCAATTATGTAACAGGCTTTTTGAAATCTATTTCTGATGGGGAGCGCTCTATATTTATCCTCAAAAAGCATTTAGCATTTAGCATTTAGCATTTAGCATTTATTAAAAAAATTGGACGGCCAAAAGTATTAAAATCAAGAGCTGCTAGTAAAGATATATTACATTTCAGCTAAACACAGAAATAAAATTTTTGAGAACGAAACAAGAGAATTCAAACTGGTATGAGCGTAGGTCCTGGAAGATCGGATTTTAGTTGGTAATTCCACTTTTAGCCCTGATTTTGATTAAGGAGATGACATTGAGGCTCAGGCTTTAAAGTAATAAAAATTAGATTCGCATGAGAATGAGAATGAGAATGAGAATGGGAATGAGAATGGAAATGAGAATGAGAATGAGAATGAGAATGAGAATGAGAATGAGAATGAGAATGAGAATGAGAATGGGAATGAGAATGAGAATGAGACTGAGAATGAGAATGAGAATGGAAATGAGAATGAGAATGAGAATGAGAACGAGAATAAGAATGAGAACGAGAACGAGAATGAGAATGACAATGACAATGAGAATGAGAATGGGAAAGAGAAAGAGATTGAGAACAAGAATGAGAATGAGAATGAGAATGAGAATGAGAATGAGAATGAGAATGAGAATGAGAATGAGAATGAGAATGAGAATGAGAATGAGAATGAGAATGAGAATGAGAATGAGAATGAGAATGAGAATGAGAATGGGAATGAGAATGAGAATGAGAATAGGAATGAGAATGAGAATGAGAATCGGAATGAGAATGAGAATGAGAATGAGAATGAGAATGAGAATGAGAATGAGAATGAGAATGAGAATGAGAATGAGAATGAGAATGAGAATGAGAATGAGAATAAGAATGAGAATGAGAATGAGAATGGGAATGAGAATGAGAATGAGAATGTGTATGAAAATTAGAATGGGAATGAGAATGAGAATGAGAATGAGAATGAGAATGAGAATGAGAATGAGAATGAGAATGGGAATGAGAATGGGAATGAGAATGAGAATGAGAATGAGAATGAGACTGAGAATGAGAATGAGAATGGAAATGAGAATGAGAATGAGAATGAGAATGAGAATGAGACTGAGAATGAGAATGAGAATGGAAATGAGAATGAGAATAAGAATGAGAATGAGAATAAGAATGAGAATGTGAATAAGAATGAGAATAAGAATGAGAATGAGAATGAGAATGAGGTTTTTATAATCTACCGAGTTTTGTTTTTTTATTATATATTTTTCATCAAGCCATTGATGCTCAGATTCACCTGGCGGTGTGCCCAGATGCGGTGCCCTCTCCCAGTATCCTTGATCGATTACCGCCGCTCTTGTCCATCAAGAGGCCCCAGTTGCTCTCTAACCAGCTCCGCTTGCCTCTCAAATAGCTACAGTCGCTATCTTTATTCGGCGGCATCAAGCAAGCATCAGGCAGTCAGGTGTAAAGCCGATAGAAATATGAGCGAGCGGGCACTTGAGAGCAATGCATTAATGGCCTGCTCCTAATAGGAATCAATGCAAAGTTAAACGAACTGGAAGCCTTCCCGTTCTATAGCGGGATTGGGTTTTCCTTGCTATTCCGTTGATAAAATATAATTTTTCTTGTTGGAAAGTTCGCAATATGGGAATTTTGAGCGGGAAGACTCAATTATAAGTGAATATAAACCTGCGTCTTGTGAGAGGCAGTCATGCAAAGGTAGTAGAAAAGAAAAGAATTTAGAAGGAGATAGAAGGAGAGAAGAGAATAGGATAGGATAGGAGAAGAGAGGAGAGAAGAGGAGAGGAGAGGAGAGGATAGGAAATGAGAGGAGAGGAGAGGAGAGGAGAGGAGAGGAGAGGAGAGGAGAGGACAGGAGAGGAGAGGAGAGGAGAGGAGAGGAGAGGAGAGGAGAGGAGAGGAGAGGAGAGGAGAGGAGAGGAGAGGAGAGGAGAGGAGAGGATAGGAGAGGAAAGGAGAGGAGAGGAGAGGGGAGAAAAGGAGCTGGAGTTCTCCGCTTCTCTGGAGTCCTGCTGGGCAGTTTAGTAATGGAAGACTCAAAAAATTGTCTACAAGCTTAAGGGCCGTAAAGTGACCAAACTAAAGCCCTACTAAAAAGGTAAAATAAAATTAAATTGCCAGGCGGTTGTTAAGCCTCGGGGTCAGAATTGTGAGATCAGTTGAGGCCCCTACACCTCAACAACGCATCAATCGATCAAGCAGGTCATGTCTTACACTTCTCTGACTGAGGCCCGCGAACCGGCACCTCATGGTGACCGAGTCACCGACCTCCCGAGAGAAATCCACCTGAAGGCTGTCGTCTGCGCAGACTTGCTGCCGGCAAGGCAGCCCGACGGGAGCTGAAACGGGAGAGGGGAAATGGGTGATGTTGCAGTGCGAGTTGCAGACAGGGGGATTTTTGTGCATTTAGCTCAACGTGTGGTCACGCAATACTGAGTCTGGAAAATTGCTACAAGGCAGGCACGGTAGCGTGAGTTATAATTGCAAAGGTTAGCGAGATAATTTTTTGTCCTGGTTAACTTTTTAGGAGAATTTGTATAATGTGTCTGAAAAATTGGTGAAATCAAAAAGATAGATAGATAGATAGATAGATAGATAGATAGATAGATAGATAGATAGATAGATAGATAGATAGATAGATAGATAGATAGATAGATAGATAGATAGATAGATAGATAGATAGATAGATAGATAGATAGATAGATAGATAGATAGATAGATAGATAGATAGATAGATAGATAGATAGATAGATAGATAGATAGATAGATAGATAGATAGATAGATAGATAGATAGATAGATAGATAGATAGATAGATAGATAGATAGATAGATAGATAGATAGATAGATAGATAGATAGATAGATAGATAGATAGATAGATAGATAGATAGATAGATAGATAGATAGATAGATAGATAGATAGATAGATAGATAGATAGATAGATAGATAGATAGATAGATAGATAGATAGATAGATAGATAGATAGATAGATAGATAGATAGATAGATAGATAGATAGATAGATAGATAGATAGATAGATAGATAGATAGATAGATAGATAGATAGATAGATAGATAGATAGATAGATAGATAGATAGATAGATAGATAGATAGATAGATAGATAGATAGATAGATAGATAGATAGATAGATAGATAGATAGATAGATAGATAGATAGATAGATAGATAGATAGATAGATAGATAGATAGATAGATAGATAGATAGATAGATAGATAGATAGATAGATAGATAGATAGATAGATAGATAGATAGATAGATAGATAGATAGATAGATAGATAGATAGATAGATAGATAGATAGATAGATAGATAGATAGATAGATAGATAGATAGATAGATAGATAGATAGATAGATAGATAGATAGATAGATAGATAGATAGATAGATAGATAGATAGATAGATAGATAGATAGATAGATAGATAGATAGATAGATAGATAGATAGATAGATAGATAGATAGATAGATAGATAGATAGATAGATAGATAGATAGATAGATAGATAGATAGATAGATAGATAGATAGATAGATAGATAGATAGATAGATAGATAGATAGATAGATAGATAGATAGATAGATAGATAGATAGATAGATAGATAGATAGATAGATAGATAGATAGATAGATAGATAGATAGATAGATAGATAGATAGATAGATAGATAGATAGATAGATAGATAGATAGATAGATAGATAGATAGATAGATAGATAGATAGATAGATAGATAGATAGATAGATAGATAGATAGATAGATAGATAGATAGATAGATAGATAGATAGATAGATAGATAGATAGATAGATAGATAGATAGATAGATAGATAGATAGATAGATAGATAGATAGATAGATAGATAGATAGATAGATAGATAGATAGATAGATAGATAGATAGATAGATAGATAGATAGATAGATAGATAGATAGATAGATAGATAGATAGATAGATAGATAGATAGATAGATAGATAGATAGATAGATAGATAGATAGATAGATAGATAGATAGATAGATAGATAGATAGATAGATAGATAGATAGATAGATAGATAGATAGATAGATAGATAGATAGATAGATAGATAGATAGATAGATAGATAGATAGATAGATAGATAGATAGATAGATAGATAGATACATCGATAGATCGATAGATAGATAGATAGATAGATAGATAGATAGATAGATAGATAGATAGATAGATAGATAGATAGATAGATAGATAGATAGATAGATAGATAGATAGATAGATAGATAGATAGATAGATAGATAGATAGATAGATAGATAGATAGATAGATAGATAGATAGATAGATAGATAGATAGATAGATAGATAGATAGATAGATAGATAGATAGATAGATAGATAGATAGATAGATAGATAGATAGATAGATAGATAGATAGATAGATAGATAGATAGATAGATAGATAGATAGATAGATAGATAGATAGATAGATAGATAGATAGATAGATAGATAGATAGATAGATAGATAGATAGATAGATAGATAGATAGATAGATAGATAGATAGATAGATAGATAGATAGATAGATAGATAGATAGATAGATAGATAGATAGATAGATAGATAGATAGATAGATAGATAGATAGATAGATAGATAGATAGATAGATAGATAGATAGATAGATAGATAGATAGATAGATAGATAGATAGATAGATAGATAGATAGATAGATAGATAGATAGATAGATAGATAGATAGATAGATAGATAGATAGATAGATAGATAGATAGATAGATAGATAGATAGATAGATAGATAGATAGATAGATAGATAGATAGATAGATACATCGATAGATCGATAGATAGATAGATAGATAGATAGATAGATAGATAGATAGATAGATAGATAGATAGATAGATAGATAGATAGATAGATAGATAGATAGATAGATAGATAGATAGATAGATAGATAGATAGATAGATAGATAGATAGATAGATAGATAGATAGATAGATAGATAGATAGATAGATAGATAGATAGATAGATAGATAGATAGATAGATAGATAGATAGATAGATAGATAGATAGATAGATAGATAGATAGATAGATAGATAGATAGATAGATAGATAGATAGATAGATAGATAGATAGATAGATAGATAGATAGATAGATAGATAGATAGATAGATAGATAGATAGATAGATAGATAGATAGATAGATAGATAGATAGATAGATAGATAGATAGATAGATAGATAGATAGATAGATAGATAGATAGATAGATAGATAGATAGATAGATAGATAGATAGATAGATAGATAGATAGATAGATAGATAGATAGATAGATAGATAGATAGATAGATAGATAGATAGATAGATAGATAGATAGATAGATAGATAGATAGATAGATAGATAGATAGATAGATAGATAGATAGATAGATAGATAGATAGATAGATAGATAGATAGATAGATAGATAGATAGATAGATAGATAGATAGATAGATAGATAGATAGATAGATAGATAGATAGATAGATAGATAGATAGATAGATAGATAGATAGATAGATAGATAGATAGATAGATAGATAGATAGATAGATAGATAGATAGATAGATAGATAGATAGATAGATAGATAGATAGATAGATAGATAGATAGATAGATAGATAGATAGATAGATAGATAGATAGATAGATAGATAGATAGATAGATAGATAGATAGATAGATAGATAGATAGATAGATAGATAGATAGATAGATAGATAGATAGATAGATAGATAGATAGATAGATAGATAGATAGATAGATAGATAGATAGATAGATAGATAGATAGATAGATAGATAGATAGATAGATAGATAGATAGATAGATAGATAGATAGATAGATAGATAGATAGATAGATAGATAGATAGATAGATAGATAGATAGATAGATAGATAGATAGATAGATAGATAGATAGATAGATAGATAGATAGATAGATAGATAGATAGATAGATAGATAGATAGATAGATAGATAGATAGATAGATAGATAGATAGATAGATAGATAGATAGATAGATAGATAGATAGATAGATAGATAGATAGATAGATAGATAGATAGATAGATAGATAGATAGATAGATAGATAGATAGATAGATAGATAGATAGATAGATAGATAGATAGATAGATAGATAGATAGATAGATAGATAGATAGATAGATAGATAGATAGATAGATAGATAGATAGATAGATAGATAGATAGATAGATAGATAGATAGATAGATAGATAGATAGATAGATAGATAGATAGATAGATAGATAGATAGATAGATAGATAGATAGATAGATAGATAGATAGATAGATAGATAGATAGATAGATAGATAGATAGATAGATAGATCGATAGATAGATAGATAGATAGATAGATAGATAGATAGATAGATAGATAGATAGATAGATAGATAGATAGATAGATAGATAGATAGATAGATAGATAGATAGATAGATAGATAGATAGATAGATAGATAGATAGATAGATAGATAGATAGATAGATAGATAGATAGATAGATAGATAGATAGATAGATAGATAGATAGATAGATAGATAGATAGATAGATAGATAGATAGATAGATAGATAGAATAGATAGATAGATAGATAGATAGATAGATAGATAGATAGATAGATAGATAGATAGATAGATAGATAGATAGATAGATAGATAGATAGATAGATAGATAGATAGATAGATAGATAGATAGATAGATAGATAGATAGATAGATAGATAGATAGATAGATAGATAGATAGATAGATAGATAGATAGATAGATAGATAGATAGATAGATAGATAGATAGATAGATAGATAGATAGATAGATAGATAGATAGATAGATAGATAGATAGATAGATAGATAGATAGATAGATAGATAGATAGATAGATAGATAGATAGATAGATAGATAGATAGATAGATAGATAGATAGATAGATAGATAGATAGATAGATAGATAGATAGATAGATAGATAGATAGATAGATAGATAGATAGATAGATAGATAGATAGATAGATAGATAGATAGATAGATAGATAGATAGATAGATAGATAGATAGATAGATAGATACATCGATAGATCGATAGATAGATAGATAGATAGATAGATAGATAGATAGATAGATAGATAGATACATCGATAGATCGATAGATAGATAGATAGATAGATAGATAGATAGATAGATAGATAGATAGATAGATAGATAGATAGATAGATAGATAGATAGATAGATAGATAGATAGATAGATAGATAGATAGATAGATAGATAGATAGATAGATAGATAGATAGATAGATAGATAGATAGATAGATAGATAGATAGATAGATAGATAGATAGATAGATAGATAGATACATCGATAGATCGATAGATAGATAGATAGATAGATAGATAGATAGATAGATAGATAGATAGATAGATAGATAGATAGATAGATAGATAGATAGATAGATAGATAGATAGATAGATAGATAGATTGATTGATTGATTGATTGATTGATTGATTGATTGATTGATTGATCTATGGATGGATAGATTTGTATATAGATATATACGCAGACAGTCAGCTATACGCATGGATGCGGGCATCAATAGAAGAATCGATATCAGAAGTTCAAACAGAATGGTGTTCATAAGGCCAGCAAAAAGTCGCCATGGCCGCCAGTGAATTGTTTGACAGCTGCTCAGAGTAAACTGAGGGGTGAAATTGAGAAGTAGAGAGGCTGCCAAACCTGCCCCACTAAAGATGACGTGAACGAATTAACAAACGGAAATTGGACAAAAATCCTCTCTCGCCCGCTCTTTTTCCCCTCTCTCACTCCAACCTTCCCCCCTAAATGGCCCTGGCTGCGTGGTTTTGAATAAAAATTCTCCATATCGGCCTTCTGGCTCCATCAATCCAGGCAGCCTCATTTGCCCAGGGAAAACAGTTCTGTAGCCAGCGTCAATCCGAATGTGGGGATTTTTATCCCAGCATATGCTGACCCGCCCGCTCCTGGACGTATGGACTCACCCCAGACCAGACACAAAACATTCCTCTCACTTGCGCTGAAATGATTGACACAGCCAACTAAGAGGAGGTTGTTCGCAAATCGTAGCTAGTTGAATAATCCCATCTCTCTGTGGGGATTGCGAATTTTGCTCAAAAAATGAACATTTCACTTATCGGTGCTTGCTGGATTAGGGCTAATCCAGTTGGATGGTTTGAAGAGAGAATTCCCGCTGATATTGTTTTCTGACAAGCTGACGAATTTTAGTCGGACTAGCTGAGCTGACAGATGGACGGGTCAGTCGCTTCATATTGCCTACCGCAATTTTATAAAAATTCTCTTGTACTCGTATAACTGCTGAAGGAGAAGGGAAGATAAATCTTGAAAGGAATTCCCTAATCAGGATTCCCAGAAGGGAAATCTCTAACGGAATTCTCTAAATGGAAATTCCAGACGGTAAATCTCTAAAGGAATCCCCTAATCGGAAATTCCAGAATGGTAAATCTCTAAAGGAATTCTCTAATCAGAATTCCCAAAAGGGGAATCTCTAAAGGAATTCCCAAATCAGGATTCCCAGAAGGGAAATCTCTAAAGGAATTCCCAAATCAGGATTCCCAGAAGGGAAATCTCTAAAGGAATTCCTAAATCAGGATTCCCAGAAGGAAAATCTCTAAAGGAATTCCCAAATCAGGATTCCCAGAAGGTAAATCTCTAAATGAATTCCCAAATCAGGATTCCCAGAAGAGAATCTCTAAAGGAATTCCCTAATCAGGATTCACAGAAAGGAAATCTCTAAAAGAATTCCCAAATCAGGATTCCCAGAGGGGAAATCTCTAAATGAATTCTCTTATCAGGATTCCCAGAAGGGAAATCTCTAAAGGAATTCCCTAATCAGGATTCCCAGAAGGGAAATCTCTAAAGTAATTCGCTAATAGGAATTACCAGAAGGGAAATCTCTAAAGGAATTCCCTAATCAGGATTCCCAGAAGGGAAATCTCTAAAGAAACTACCTAATCGGAAATTCTAAAGGGAAATCTCTAAAGGAATCCCCTAAATCCTAGAAATAGAATCAGTTAGAAATCTCCCATTCTAAAAATCCCAGAAAAAAGTAATTAATAAATTAGGATTCCTTGAACTACAATTACAGATTTTATCACCAAGGAAAGAATATTCCAAGATGCAAAATTGCAAGGCAGCTGTTACTTACGCCTTGTTACGCAAGGCAGCTAGTTTGATTGCATGATTGTGATTTCTGCTGTCTTCTTGTCGGTCCGATTTCAGACAGCTTTCACTGGTTGGGAAGTCAGTGTGCGCGCCCCAATAGACAGCCCCTAGCAGGTCTTGTGTCACTCTCCCAGCCCGCAGAATCCCCACCCGGAAACTGCAACAAAGAATTTTGATGAAGAAGGCAAAGATGAGGTGGGGCTTTTTATTTGCGCTTCTCAACAGGATTCCCAAAAACTTAGGTCTTAGGATTGGGGATTTTAACTCAATCAAGTCTAAGAAAGCTCAAGTCAATTTTTTGGTATAGCTGTGACAGCATGAAGCTTGCCAACTCCCCCTCCCAGCTTCATCGCTCCATCAAGTCATTGAATCAAGAAAGACTTCTCTAAAAATCTAAATAAAGCGATTTAGTTGACAGGGCAAAGGCTCAAGCGGTTTATTTACTGCCAAATCTGCATGCCGGATCTGCCGGGTCAGCTGGGACTGACTGAAGCTGGTGGTGGGTCACCGGTTACCCCCCTGCACTCCCCTGCCCCACTGTGACATTGTCCGGCCTTGCAGAGACCCGCCTTGTAACGACTTTCACCCCAGTCACTGTGAGAGCGCCAGGGCGCCAAGCTGAATAATCTGTCTGCGTGGAGCCGGCAGCCCGCCTGATTCAAACAAATCAGCTCTGAGGCGCACAAAGTAATTGCAAAATCTCCGCTTCAGGCTGGCTGCTTCTCGACAGAAAGTAGCGACTGATTACACGCTTCATCTTGTGCCATAATTCCGCCCCGAAACTGGCTTGATGACCTGCAAATGACTTTCGAACTTGGAAACGGGAAATTTTGATTGGCATGCTAATTTGAGTTTCTGTCTGTCCGTCTGTGTCTGTCTATTTGTATTTTTATCTATCTATCTATCTATCTATCTATCTATCTATCTATCTATCTATCTATCTATCGATCTATCTATCTATCTATCTATCTATCTATCTATCTATCTATCTATCTATCGATCTATCTATCTATCTATCTATCTATCTATCTATCTATCTATCTATCTATCTATCTATCTATCTATCTATCTATCTATCTATCTATCTATCTATCTATCTATCTATCTATCTATCTATCTATCTATCTATCTATCTATCTATCTATCTATCTATCTATCTATCTATCTATCTATCTATCTATCTATCTATCTATCTATCTATCTATCTATCTATCTATCTATCTATCTATCTATCTATCTATCTATCTATCTATCTATCTATCTATCTATCTATCTATCTATCTATCTATCTATCTATCTATCTATCTATCTATCTATCTATCTATCTATCTATCTATCTATCTATCTATCTATCTATCTATCTATCTATCTATCTATCTATCTATCTATCTATCTATCTATCTATCTATCTATCTATCTATCTATCTATCTATCTATCTATCTATCTATCTATCTATCTATCTATCTATCTATCTATCTATCTATCTATCTATCTATCTATCTATCTATCTATCTATCTATCTATCTATCTATCTATCTATCTATCTATCTATCTATCTATCTATCTATCTATCTATCTATCTATCTATCTATCTATCTATCTATCTATCTATCTATCTATCTATCTATCTATCTATCTATCTATCTATCTATCTATCTATCTATCTATCTATCTATCTATCTATCTATCTATCTATCTATCTATCTATCTATCTATCTATCTATCTATCTATCTATCTATCTATCTATCTATCTATCTATCTATCTATCTATCTATCTATCTATCTATCTATCTATCTATCTATCTATCTATCTATCTATCTATCTATCTATCTATCTATCTATCTATCTATCTATCTATCTATCTATCTATCTATCTATCTATCTATCTATCTATCTATCTATCTATCTATCTATCTATCTATCTATCTATCTATCTATCTATCTATCTATCTATCTATCTATCTATCTATCTATCTATCTATCTATCTATCTATCTATCTATCTATCTATCTATCTATCTATCTATCTATCTATCTATCTATCTATCTATCTATCTATCTATCTATCTATCTATCTATCTATCTATCTATCTATCTATCTATCTATCTATCTATCTATCTATCTATCTATCTATCTATCTATCTATCTATCTATCTATCTATCTATCTATCTATCTATCTATCTATCTATCTATCTATCTATCTATCTATCTATCTATCTATCTATCTATCTATCTATCTATCTATCTATCTATCTATCTATCTATCTATCTATCTATCTATCTATCTATCTATCTATCTATCTATCTATCTATCTATCTATCTATCTATCTATCTATCTATCTATCTATCTATCTATCTATCTATCTATCTATCTATCTATCTATCTATCTATCTATCTATCTATCTATCTATCTATCTATCTATCTATCTATCTATCTATCTATCTATCTATCTATCTATCTATCTATCTATCTATCTATCTATCTATCTATCTATCTATCTATCTATCTATCTATCTATCTATCTATCTATCTATCTATCTATCTATCTATCTATCTATCTATTTATCTATCTATCTATCTATCTATCTATCTATCTATCTATCTATCTATCTATCTATTTATCTATCTATCTATCTATCTATCTATCTATCTATCTATCTATCTATCTATCTATCTATCTATCTATCTATCTATCTATCTATCTATCTATCTATCTATCTATCTATCTATCTATCTATCTATCTATCTATCTATCTATCTATCTATCTATCTATCTATCTATCTATCTATCTATCTATCGATGTATCTATCTATCTATCTATCTATCTATCTATCTATCTATCTATCGATCTATCGATGTATCTATCTATCTATCTATCTATCTATCTATCTATCTATCGATCTATCGATGTATCTATCTATCTATCTATCTATCTATCTATCTATCTATCTATCTATCTATCTATCTATCTATCTATCTATCTATCTATCTATCTATCTATCTATCTATCTATCTATCTATCTATCTATCTATCTATCTATCTATCTATCTATCTATCTATCTATCTATCTATCTATCTATCTATCTATCTATCTATCTATCTATCTATCTATCTATCTATCTATCTATCTATCTATCTATCTATCTATCTATCTATCTATCTATCTATCTATCTATCTATCTATCTATCTATCTATCTATCTATCTATCTATCTATCTATCTATCTATCTATCTATCTATCTATCTATCTATCTATCTATCTATCTATCTATCTATCTATCTATCTATCTATCTATCTATCTATCTATCTATCTATCTATCTATCTATCTATCTATCTATCTATCTATCTATCTATCTATCTATCTATCTATCTATCTATCTATCTATCTATCTATCTATCTATCTATCTATCTATCTATCTATCTATCTATCTATCTATCTATCTATCTATCTATCTATCTATCTATCTATCTATCTATCTATCTATCTATCTATCTATCTATCTATCTATCTATCTATCGATCTATCGATGTATCTATCTATCTATCCATCTATCTATCTATCTATCTATCTATCTATCTATCTATCTATCTATCTATCTATCTATCTATCTATCTATCTATCTATCTATCTATCTATCTATCTATCTATCTATCTATCTATCTATCTATCTATCTATCTATCTATCTATCTATCTATCTATCTATCTATCTATCTATCTATCTATCTATCTATCTATCTATCTATCTATCTATCTATCTATCTATCTATCTATCTATCTATCTATCTATCTATCTATCTATCTATCTATCTATCTATCTATCTATCTATCTATCTATCTATCTATCTATCTATCTATCTATCTATCTATCTATCTATCTATCTATCTATCTATCTATCTATCTATCTATCTATCTATCTATCTATCTATCTATCTATCTATCTATCTATCTATCTATCTATCTATCTATCTATCTATCTATCTATCTATCTATCTATCTATCTATCTATCTATCTATCTATCTATCTATCTATCTATCTATCTATCTATCTATCTATCTATCTATCTATCTATCTATCTATCTATCTATCTATCTATCTATCTATCTATCTATCTATCTATCTATCTATCTATCTATCTATCTATCTATCTATCTATCTATCTATCTATCTATCTATCTATCTATCTATCTATCTATCTATCTATCTATCTATCTATCTATCTATCTATCTATCTATCTATCTATCTATCTATCTATCTATCTATCTATCTATCTATCTATCTATCTATCTATCTATCTATCTATCTATCTATCTATCTATCTATCTATCTATCTATCTATCTATCTATCTATCTATCTATCTATCTATCTATCTATCTATCTATCTATCTATCTATCTATCTATCTATCTATCTATCTATCTATCTATCTATCTATCTATCTATCTATCTATCTATCTATCTATCTATCTATCTATCTATCTATCTATCTATCTATCTATCTATCTATCTATCTATCTATCTATCTATCTATCTATCTATCTATCTATCTATCTATCTATCTATCTATCTATCTATCTATCTATCTATCTATCTATCTATCTATCTATCTATCTATCTATCTATCTATCTATCTATCTATCTATCTATCTATCTATCTATCTATCTATCTATCTATCTATCTATCTATCTATCTATCTATCTATCTATCTATCTATCTATCTATCTATCTATCTATCTATCTATCTATCTATCTATCTATCTATCTATCTATCTATCTATCTATCTATCTATCTATCTATCTATCTATCTATCTATCTATCTATCTATCTATCTATCTATCTATCTATCTATCTATCTATCTATCTATCTATCTATCTATCTATCTATCTATCTATCTATCTATCTATCTATCTATCTATCTATCTATCTATCTATCTATCTATCTATCTATCTATCTATCTATCTATCTATCTATCTATCTATCTATCTATCTATCTATCTATCTATCTATCTATCTATCTATCTATCTATCTATCTATCTATCTATCTATCTATCTATCTATCTATCTATCTATCTATCTATCTATCTATCTATCTATCTATCTATCTATCTATCTATCTATCTATCTATCTATCTATCTATCTATCTATCTATCTATCTATCTATCTATCTATCTATCTATCTATCTATCTATCTATCTATCTATCTATCTATCTATCTATCTATCTATCTATCTATCTATCTATCTATCTATCTATCTATCTATCTATCTATCTATCTATCTATCTATCTATCTATCTATCTATCTATCTATCTATCTATCTATCTATCTATCTATCTATCTATCTATCTATCTATCTATCTATCTATCTATCTATCTATCTATCTATCTATCTATCTATCTATCTATCTATCTATCTATCTATCTATCTATCTATCTATCTATCTATCTATCTATCTATCTATCTATCTATCTATCTATCTATCTATCTATCTATCTATCTATCTATCTATCTATCTATCTATCTATCTATCTATCTATCTATCTATCTATCTATCTATCTATCTATCTATCTATCTATCTATCTATCTATCTATCTATCTATCTATCTATCTATCTATCTATCTATCTATCTATCTATCTATCTATCTATCTATCTATCTATCTATCTATCTATCTATCTATCTATCTATCTATCTATCTATCTATCTATCTATCTATCTATCTATCTATCTATCTATCTATCTATCTATCTATCTATCTATCTATCTATCTATCTATCTATCTATCTATCTATCTATCTATCTATCTATCTATCTATCTATCTATCTATCTATCTATCTATCTATCTATCTATCTATCTATCTATCTATCTATCTATCTATCTATCTATCTATCTATCTATCTATCTATCTATCTATCTATCTATCTATCTATCTATCTATCTATCTATCTATCTATCTATCTATCTATCTATCTATCTATCTATCTATCTATCTATCTATCTATCTATCTATCTATCTATCTATCTATCTATCTATCTATCTATCTATCTATCTATCTATCTATCTATCTATCTATCTATCTATCTATCTATCTATCTATCTATCTATCTATCTATCTATCTATCTATCTATCTATCTATCTATCTATCTATCTATCTATCTATCTATCTATCTATCTATCTATCTATCTATCTATCTATCGATGTATCTATCTATCTATCTATCTATCTATCTATCTATCTATCTATCGATCTATCGATGTATCTATCTATCTATCTATCTATCTATCTATCTATCTATCGATCTATCGATGTATCTATCTATCTATCTATCTATCTATCTATCTATCTATCTATCTATCTATCTATCTATCTATCTATCTATCTATCTATCTATCTATCTATCTATCTATCTATCTATCTATCTATCTATCTATCTATCTATCTATCTATCTATCTATCTATCTATCTATCTATCTATCTATCTATCTATCTATCTATCTATCTATCTATCTATCTATCTATCTATCTATCTATCTATCTATCTATCTATCTATCTATCTATCTATCTATCTATCTATCTATCTATCTATCTATCTATCTATCTATCTATCTATCTATCTATCTATCTATCTATCTATCTATCTATCTATCTATCTATCTATCTATCTATCTATCTATCTATCTATCTATCTATCTATCTATCTATCTATCTATCTATCTATCTATCTATCTATCTATCTATCTATCTATCTATCTATCTATCTATCTATCTATCTATCTATCTATCTATCTATCTATCTATCTATCTATCTATCTATCTATCTATCTATCTATCTATCTATCTATCTATCTATCTATCTATCTATCTATCTATCTATCTATCTATCTATCTATCTATCTATCTATCTATCTATCTATCTATCTATCTATCTATCTATCTATCTATCTATCTATCTATCTATCTATCTATCTATCTATCTATCTATCTATCTATCTATCTATCTATCTATCTATCTATCTATCTATCTATCTATCTATCTATCTATCTATCTATCTATCTATCTATCTATCTATCTATCTATCTATCTATCTATCTATCTATCTATCTATCTATCTATCTATCTATCTATCTATCTATCTATCTATCTATCTATCTATCTATCTATCTATCTATCTATCTATCTATCTATCTATCTATCTATCTATCTATCTATCTATCTATCTATCTATCTATCTATCTATCTATCTATCTATCTATCTATCTATCTATCTATCTATCTATCTATCTATCTATCTATCTATCTATCTATCTATCTATCTATCTATCTATCTATCTATCTATCTATCTATCTATCTATCTATCTATCTATCTATCTATCTATCTATCTATCTATCTATCTATCTATCTATCTATCTATCTATCTATCTATCTATCTATCTATCTATCTATCTATCTATCTATCTATCTATCTATCTATCTATCTATCTATCTATCTATCTATCTATCTATCTATCTATCTATCTATCTATCTATCTATCTATCTATCTATCTATCTATCTATCTATCTATCTATCTATCTATCTATCTATCTATCTATCTATCTATCTATCTATCTATCTATCTATCTATCTATCTATCTATCTATCTATCTATCTATCTATCTATCTATCTATCTATCTATCTATCTATCTATCTATCTATCTATCTATCTATCTATCTATCTATCTATCTATCTATCTATCTATCTATCTATCTATCTATCTATCTATCTATCTATCTATCTATCTATCTATCTATCTATCTATCTATCTATCTATCTATCTATCTATCTATCTATCTATCTATCTATCTATCTATCTATCTATCTATCTATCTATCTATCTATCTATCTATCTATCTATCTATCTATCTATCTATCTATCTATCTATCTATCTATCTATCTATCTATCTATCTATCTATCTATCTATCTATCTATCTATCTATCTATCTATCTATCTATCTATCTATCTATCTATCTATCTATCTATCTATCTATCTATCTATCTATCTATCTATCTATCTATCTATCTATCTATCTATCTATCTATCTATCTATCTATCTATCTATCTATCTATCTATCTATCTATCTATCTATCTATCTATCTATCTATCTATCTATCTATCTATCTATCTATCTATCTATCTATCTATCTATCTATCTATCTATCTATCTATCTATCTATCTATCTATCTATCTATCTATCTATCTATCTATCTATCTATCTATCTATCTATCTATCTATCTATCTATCTATCTATCTATCTATCTATCTATCTATCTATCTATCTATCTATCTATCTATCTATCTATCTATCTATCTATCTATCTATCTATCTATCTATCTATCTATCTATCTATCTATCTATCTATCTATCTATCTATCTATCTATCTATCTATCTATCTATCTATCTATCTATCTATCTATCTATCTATCTATCTATCTATCTATCTATCTATCTATCTATCTATCTATCTATCTATCTATCTATCTATCTATCTATCTATCTATCTATCTATCTATCTATCTATCTATCTATCTATCTATCTATCTATCTATCTATCTATCTATCTATCTATCTATCTATCTATCTATCTATCTATCTATCTATCTATCTATCTATCTATCTATCTATCTATCTATCTATCTATCTATCTATCTATCTATCTATCTATCTATCTATCTATCTATCTATCTATCTATCTATCTATCTATCTATCTATCTATCTATCTATCTATCTATCTATCTATATCTATCTATCTATCTATCTATCTATCTATCTATCTATCTATCTATCTATCTATCTATCTATCTATCTATCTATCTATCTATCTATCTATCTATCTATCTATCTATCTATCTATCTATCTATCTATCTATCTATCTATCTATCTATCTATCTATCTATCTATCTATCTATCTATCTATCTATCTATCTATCTATCTATCTATCTATCTATCTATCTATCTATCTATCTATCTATCTATCTATCTATCTATCTATCTATCTATCTATCTATCTATCTATCTATCTATCTATCTATCTATCTATCTATCTATCTATCTATCTATCTATCTATCTATCTATCTATCTATCTATCTATCTATCTATCTATCTATCTATCTATCTATCTATCTATCTATCTATCTATCTATCTATCTATCTATCTATCTATCTATCTATCTATCTATCTATCTATCTATCTATCTATCTATCTATCTATCTATCTATCTATCTATCTATCTATCTATCTATCTATCTATCTATCTATCTATCTATCTATCTATCTATCTATCTATCTATCTATCTATCTATCTATCTATCTATCTATCTATCTATCTATCTATCTATCTATCTATCTATCTATCTATCTATCTATCTATCTATCTATCTATCTATCTATCTATCTATCTATCTATCTATCTATCTATCTATCTATCTATCTATCTATCTATCTATCTATCTATCTATCTATCTATCTATCTATCTATCTATCTATCTATCTATCTATCTATCTATCTATCTATCTATCTATCTATCTATCTATCTATCTATCTATCTATCTATCTATCTATCTATCTATCTATCTATCTATCTATCTATCTATCTATCTATCTATCTATCTATCTATCTATCTATCTATCTATCTATCTATCTATCTATCTATCTATCTATCTATCTATCTATCTATCTATCTATCTATCTATCTATCTATCTATCTATCTATCTATCTATCTATCTATCTATCTATCTATCTATCTATCTATCTATCTATCTATCTATCTATCTATCTATCTATCTATCTATCTATCTATCTATCTATCTATCTATCTATCTATCTATCTATCTATCTATCTATCTATCTATCTATCTATCTATCTATCTATCTATCTATCTATCTATCTATCTATCTATCTATCTATCTATCTATCTATCTATCTATCTATCTATCTATCTATCTATCTATCTATCTATCTATCTATCTATCTATCTATCTATCTATCTATCTATCTATCTATCTATCTATCTATCTATCTATCTATCTATCTATCTATCTATCTATCTATCTATCTATCTATCTATCTATCTATCTATCTATCTATCTATCTATCTATCTATCTATCTATCTATCTATCTATCTATCTATCTATCTATCTATCTATCTATCTATCTATCTATCTATCTATCTATCTATCTATCTATCTATCTATCTATCTATCTATCTATCTATCTATCTATCTATCTATCTATCTATCTATCTATCTATCTATCTATCTATCTATCTATCTATCTATCTATCTATCTATCTATCTATCTATCTATCTATCTATCTATCTATCTATCTATCTATCTATCTATCTATCTATCTATCTATCTATCTATCTATCTATCTATCTATCTATCTATCTATCTATCTATCTATCTATCTATCTATCTATCTATCTATCTATCTATCTATCTATCTATCTATCTATCTATCTATCTATCTATCTATCTATCTATCTATCTATCTATCTATCTATCTATCTATCTATCTATCTATCTATCTATCTATCTATCTATCTATCTATCTATCTATCTATCTATCTATCTATCTATCTATCTATCTATCTATCTATCTATCTATCTATCTATCTATCTATCTATCTATCTATCTATCTATCTATCTATCTATCTATCTATCTATCTATCTATCTATCTATCTATCTATCTATCTATCTATCTATCTATCTATCTATCTATCTATCTATCTATCTATCTATCTATCTATCTATCTATCTATCTATCTATCTATCTATCTATCTATCTATCTATCTATCTATCTATCTATCTATCTATCTATCTATCTATCTATCTATCTATCTATCTATCTATCTATCTATCTATCTATCTATCTATCTATCTATCTATCTATCTATCTATCTATCTATCTATCTATCTATCTATCTATCTATCTATCTATCTATCTATCTATCTATCTATCTATCTATCTATCTATCTATCTATCTATCTATCTATCTATCTATCTATCTATCTATCTATCTATCTATCTATCTATCTATCTATCTATCTATCTATCTATCTATCTATCTATCTATCTATCTATCTATCTATCTATCTATCTATCTATCTATCTATCTATCTATCTATCTATCTATCTATCTATCTATCTATCTATCTATCTATCTATCTATCTATCTATCTATCTATCTATCTATCTATCTATCTATCTATCTATCTATCTATCTATCTATCTATCTATCTATCTATCTATCTATCTATCTATCTATCTATCTATCTATCTATCTATCTATCTATCTATCTATCTATCTATCTATCTATCTATCTATCTATCTATCTATCTATCTATCTATCTATCTATCTATCTATCTATCTATCTATCTATCTATCTATCTATCTATCTATCTATCTATCTATCTATCTATCTATCTATCTATCTATCTATCTATCTATCTATCTATCTATCTATCTATCTATCTATCTATCTATCTATCTATCTATCTATCTATCTATCTATCTATCGATCTATCGATGTATCTATCTATCTATCCATCTATCTATCTATCTATCTATCTATCTATCTATCTATCTATCTATCTATCTATCTATCTATCTATCTATCTATCTATCTATCTATCTATCTATCTATCTATCTATCTATCTATCTATCTATCTATCTATCTATCTATCTATCTATCTATCTATCTATCTATCTATCTATCTATCTATCTATCTATCTATCTATCGATCTATCGATGTATCTATCTATCTATCTATCTATCTATCTATCTATCTATCTATCTATCTATCTATCGATCTATCGATGTATCTATCTATCTATCTATCTATCTATCTATCTATCTATCTATCTATCTATCTATCTATCTATCTATCTATCTATCTATCTATCTATCTATCTATCTATCTATCTATCTATCTATCTATCTATCTATCTATCTATCTATCTATCTATCTATCTATCTATCTATCTATCTATCTATCTATCTATCTATCTATCTATCTATCTATCTATCTATCTATCTATCTATCTATCTATCTATCTATCTATCTATCTATCTATCTATCTATCTATCTATCTATCTATCTATCTATCTATCTATCTATCTATCTATCTATCTATCTATCTATCTATCTATCTATCTATCTATCTATCTATCTATCTATCTATCTATCTATCTATCTATCTATCTATCTATCTATCTATCTATCTATCTATCTATCTATCTATCTATCTATCTATCTATCTATCTATCTATCTATCTATCTATCTATCTTATCTATCTATCTATCTATCTATCTATCTATCTATCTATCTATCTATCTATCTATCTATCTATCTATCTATCTATCTATCTATCTATCTATCTATCTATCTATCTATCTATCTATCTATCTATCTATCTATCTATCTATCTATCTATCTATCTATCTATCTATCTATCTATCTATCTATCTATCTATCTATCTATCTATCTATCTATCTATCTATCTATCTATCTATCTATCTATCTATCTATCTATCTATCTATCTATCTATCTATCTATCTATCTATCTATCTATCTATCTATCTATCTATCTATCTATCTATCTATCTATCTATCTATCTATCTATCTATCTATCTATCTATCTATCTATCTATCTATCTATCTATCTATCTATCTATCTATCTATCTATCTATCTATCTATCTATCTATCTATCTATCTATCTATCTATCTATCTATCTATCTATCTATCTATCTATCTATCTATCTATCTATCTATCTATCTATCTATCTATCTATCTATCTATCTATCTATCTATCTATCTATCTATCTATCTATCTATCTATCTATCTATCTATCTATCTATCTATCTATCTATCTATCTATCTATCTATCTATCTATCTATCTATCTATCTATCTATCTATCTATCTATCTATCTATCTATCTATCTATCTATCTATCTATCTATCTATCTATCTATCTATCTATCTATCTATCTATCTATCTATCTATCTATCTATCTATCTATCTATCTATCTATCTATCTATCTATCTATCTATCTATCTATCTATCTATCTATCTATCTATCTATCTATCTATCTATCTATCTATCTATCTATCTATCTATCTATCTATCTATCTATCTATCTATCTATCTATCTATCTATCTATCTATCTATCTATCTATCTATCTATCTATCTATCTATCTATCTATCTATCTATCTATCTATCTATCTATCTATCTATCTATCTATCTATCTATCTATCTATCTATCTATCTATCTATCTATCTATCTATCTGTGTGGTTTACGCCAATTAGAGCCTAGCCCCCCTCATTTATTTATTGCGTACATCGTAAGCCTTGCTAGCGTACTTTCTTCCCCCTGTGTGACAACCTCTCCTTTTCATCGATCTAAATAAATAAGTCCAGTTAGGGCGTGTTTTGACTTTACGTTCGTCGTTTTCGTTCGCCAGTTTGCTAAATCACTTCGTTTAAGAGTTCGTCTCGTAAACATTTGGTAGCAAAGCGTGGTTCACTCTAGCCACATTGTTTAATCGCATCGAATCGAATCGCATAGCAATAGAATATAGTCTACCAGAATATCGCGAGATTAACATGAGCGAGACAGAAACGCAGACGCAACCGTCAGAGCAGAACGTTGCTTCGCTGAATGATCTGAAGCGACAAAAAGCTGTTCGCAAATCAGCACTTACTAAGAGCCGCAGTAGGCTATCGTGGCTGCTCACCACCGAGAACAGAACGGCCATTTAGCAGCAATATGAGGCCGTCACCAACGCGTATGAGGAGGCCGCAGCGCTACTACAGCAGCTCTACGATGAGCAACAGCGGCAATCGGACAAAGCAGCGCTGCAGAAGCTGCTCGAAGAGATCGACACGATTGAGAACGACTATCGATCAGCCATGCAGGAGGTCCAACAGTACCTGAAGGGCCACCACGCCTCAGCTGGAGCAGCGGCGTCATCGGAGGAGACTGCTCCGGCCGTGTGAGCATCGGCAGCAGCACCGGCAAGAACATCAGCGGCAGCGCCGGCGGCAGCGTCGGCGGCAGCAGCTCAGCCGCTGGGTGCGGCCGGTCAAGAGCGTCGACTCGGATTCAACATCGCGGAGACGGAGTTCATGCCATTCCAGAGACAGCAGAGTTCGTACAGAGGTTTTGGTGAGTTTGACTACCTGCCTTCTGCGAATCAGCATGCGGGCTTCGAGCTGGGAGCAGAGGATCGAGCAAGCTCCCTTGGAGAAGTAGGCGAAGGCGGCATCGGCAACTCCTCTGAGCAAGAGCTTTCCAAGGATCTATGGAAGATGCTGCGTAGAGTAGAGATCCCGACCTTCTTCGGCGACAAGCAGCAGTATGAAGCATGGAAGGCTGCGTTCATGGAATGCATCGATAGGGCCCCAGCAACTCCAGAGTTTAAGCTACTTCAACTACGGCAGTATTTGAAGGGAGCGGCGCTGAAAGTAATTGAGCACCTAGGTCATTCGGCGGCGGCTTATCAGGCGGCGAAGGAGAGGCTGGAGCGCGAGTACGGTGGCAAGAGACGTCAGTTGGCGCTTTACTTAGAAGAGCTGGACAGCTTTCCACCTGTAAAACAAAATAGTGCAGATGAGTTGAAGAAATTCGCGAATTTGCTGGACGTTGCCGTGATTAATTTAGAAGAGGCAGGCAAGGATAGCGAACTTAGCGACGGCCTACTCTATGCCCGATTGCAGAAGAAGCTCCCGGAGTCAATGGTTGCAGCGTTCCGCCGTTGGGTGTTCGAGAAAGAGAAAGCAGAGGGCGTGAAGACGCTTAGAGAGTGGGTGTTGCGCGAGGCTGAGTTTCGAACTCAGGCAGCAGAGATCGTGCACGGAGTAGCCACTTCTGCTAGCCAGGAGCAGCAAAAAAAGGAAGGAAAGCAGAAGACCTTCCACGCAGCGCATGAGAGCAAGAATTCGAGGAGGGAGAGCTACTCTTGTGTTGTCTGCAAGGAGCCGCACGATCTGTGGAGGTGCCCGGCGTTCGCGAAGCTGTCGTTCCAAGAACGATGGAAGGCTGCTCAGGAAGCCAAAGCCTGCTTCCGCTGTCTGAGACATGGTCACAATGGTCAAAATTGCCGACGAGGCCGCAAATGCGGCATTGACGGATGCAGCAACTCGCATCATCGCCTGCTGCACTCCAAGGCAAAGTCGGAGACGAAGATGAAGCCAGAAGCAGAAGCAGCTGTTGAGCAGCAAGAAGAGAAGGCGAAGCCGAAGACTGAAGCGGTGACTATGATGTCGAGAGAGGTTAGGGCAGTGTCACTTCGAACCGTGCCGGTCATCCTGAAGTCGGAGAAGCGAACGGTGAAAGTCAACGCATTGCTTGATGACGCCAGCACGAAGACGTACCTGAATTCGGAGATCGCCGCGGAGCTGGGACTGCAAGGCAAGCTGGAATCAGTGCAAGTCAACGTGCTGAACGGACAAGTGGAGACCTTCTTGACGGCACCGGTCACGTGCACTCTGGAGAGCCTGGACGGTCAGATCAGCAAACGAATCACTGCGTTCACAGCGGACAGAGTCACTGGAAGCATGGAAGTCGTTGATTGGCAGAAAGTCGCGTCGAAGTGGCCGCATTTGTCCAACATTCCGTTCCCGAAGATGAAAGCACCGCTGGTTGTAGACTTGCTCGTCGGAGTTGACCACGCTGACTTGCATGCATCTCATCTGGAAGTGTGCGGGAAGCCTGGAGATCCACAAGCCCGACTAACACCTCTAGGTTGGACATGCATCGGCAAGGTTGATGAAGCTGCTGAACAGACTTTGTTCGCGAGCACGTTCTTCAGTGGAGGCGGGACTGAGAACCTAGCGCCACTGCTGCGAAAATTCTGGGAAGTTGAGGAGCTTCAGTGTGTAGAGTCACCATCAGTCACGGATGACGAGCAGCTTGCATTGGAACGCACAAGAGCTTCGCTGAAGTTCGTTGACGGACGCTACCAAGTCGGTGTTCCATGGAAACCGGACGCAAAGTTTAAAGGCAACAACTTCGAGATGGCCATAAAGCGGCTGGGGAACACTGAGAAGCGGCTATTGAAGGACATGGAGATCGGCAAGCAGTACCAGGATGTCATCGATCGCTACGAGAAAGTTGGCTACGTCAGAAAGGTGCTGCAGAATGAAACAGAGCCTGCAAACAGGTACTATCTTCCTCATTTTCCAGTAGTTCGAATGGACAAGGCAACAACAAAAGTCCGCATTGTCTTTGACGCTTCAGCTGGCGGTGAGGAGTCGTTGAACAATCGGATGTTGGCAGGACCGAAGCTTCAGCAAGATTTGGTCGACGTGCTCCTTCGCTTCCGCAGACATCCGGTTGCAGTTGCTTGCGACATTTGTGAAATGTACCTGCAGATCGAGATCGCACCAGAAGATCGAGCAGCGCACAGCTTTCTGTGGCGAGATATGGATCCGACAAAGGCGCCGCAGACATTCGAGTTCAACCGAGTGGTTTTCGGAGCAACGAGCTCACCATTTCTCGCGCAATTCGTGACTCAAGAGCATGCTAAACGGTTGAAGCAGGAGTTTCCAGCTGCCGCAGAAACAGTGTTGCAGTCCACCTACATGGATGACTGCCTGGACTCCAAGAAGACGGACGCAGAGGCCATTCAGTTGTACAAGGAGCTGAGTCAGCTGTGGGAGCGAGCTGGAATGCACGCTCGAAAGTGGATCTCTAACTCAAGAGCGATGCTTGCGTGCGTCTCACCGGAGGACAGAGCAGCCGACGTGAGCCTAGATGGACAGCCATTGCCGGTTTCGAAGACGCTTGGAGTTGTCTGGAAAAGTGAGAACGACGAATTCACCTTTGCAGCCGATAGCCAGCTGAGTCAAGTCAACTCAAAGAGAGATCTGCTCAAGAGATTAGCATCAGTGTACGATCATCTGGGCCTCATTGCACCATTTACTGCACAAGCAAAAATTCTACTGCAGGAGTTCTGGTGCAACGGACTTGACTGGGACGAAGCGCCTGACGAAGCCCTCCAGAAGAGAATTCAAGCATGGTGCGCTGATTTGGCTAAGCTGAACTGCTTTAAAGTTTCACGCTGTCTACAGCTCTATGACGAGCCTACTCAGTTTCAGCTTCATTGTTTTGTCGACGCTTCTGAAAAGGCCTACGGAGCGGTGTGCTATCTAAGATGCGAGTACGCCAACGCCTCGACATCAGTTCGTCTTATCGCTGCCAAGTCTCGAGTGGCACCTGTAGCAACTATGAGTATTCCGAGGCTGGAACTGATGGCAGCAGTCATTGGTCTTCATCTAGCGATCAAGGTTGCCAAGGCGCTTGAGATGGACATCAAGGATGCAGTTTTCTGGTCAGACAGCATGAATGTCCTGTTCTGGATTCGCGGCAGAGGCAGATTTTTTAAACCGTTTGTTGCTAATCGCATTGGCGAAATCCAGCAGGAAACTGATCCGAGCCAGTGGAGACATGTGCCAACCGCGTGCAATCCTGCTGATCTGCTGTCGCGAGGAGCCACAATAACTCAGCTAGCGGATGATCCGAAGTGGAGTAGTGGTCCGGAGTTTTTACAGAAAGAGGACTGTACGTGGCCAAGCACCGTGTTGGAAAGGCCAGCAAACCTCGAGATGAAAAATTCGGCAAGCTGTGCCCGTTGATTACTGATTGATTGCTAGTGAGTGATTGACTCATTGACTAGTAGGTTGATGGACTTTGAGTTAAAATCTTGTGCTGAATTTTTTTGTTTGACTTTTTTGCCATTAGTAACAATTGCTCATTTTTTCCCTATAAGGTTATTTAACGCTCGTATATTGTGTTTCTGAATTTTCATCTTTATTGTGGTGGTTTGGTTGTTAATTATCCGCGCCTTTAATTTTTAGCGCTCATGTGTTGGTTTTGCGAGCGCATCCGAGAAATTTCGACTATTTTTTTCGTATTTTTACCAGCCTTTTTTCATTTTCGTGTTTTTTGGTTTACGCGTCTAGGAGTTTTTTTTTCATATTGCTGATGAAAGTGCGTTCGTAGATATGTCGACTATTTGAAGAAATATTAATTGTTATTTAATTTATTAGTTTCGATGCAGTTCAAAATTGTCGTCTTTTTTATGTAAAGGATGCGGCAATTTTGCTCCACATTTATTTCAATTTTGCTTTGAATTGCTAAGTTACGTTTTCCGTATGATGGCACTGTCGCAAGTTTTTTTGCCCTTTCAATACTGCGCTAAGCTAACATCGTTAATTTATTTATTTTCACATTGAGGTCTTTGTGCTCATTCGTTTTGTTCATTTTTCAACGGCACAGGTACTACAATTATTTGCCACACGTATATTATATTTTGCTTCCACTGCGACTGATGCAAGTGCATTACTTCTTTCGATTAAGTTTTTGCCATAGACATGCCAAGGTGGGGAGTATGGTTTGAAGAGCATGTTGAACCTATATTTTTTAGTTATTTCTGTCCTTTTTTTGCACCTGCCCACGGCACATGCGTTACGCCAATTAGAGCCTAGCCCCCCCTCATTTATTTATTGCGTACATCGTAAGCCTTGCTAGCGTACTTTCTTCCCCCTGTGTGACACCCTCTCCTTTTCATCGATCTAAATAAATAAGTCCAGTTAGGGCGTGTTTTGACTTCACGTTCGTCGTTTTCGTTCGCCAGTTTGCTAAATCACTTCATTTAAGAGTTCGTCTCGTAAACACTGTGCCTTCTTAAGCTTTATTTAACAAGTTTCAGTACCTTTTCATTTACCTATTTTCAAAAAAAAATTTACAGACTATGTCTGACCCGTAAGCCTCTAAAGTAAATCTGCACTGGATTTTTCTTGAAGCAATCTTTCGCGCACTAAAAGGCACAAAAAATAATCTCAGGAAATGCAAAGAATTAAACATTGTTACATCTAAACCGGTACATCAAAGACATGGATGCCAAATGGAAACCCTAGATAATTGCTTAGATACAAATTCGTTAGAAACAAAGTGAACAGCTGCTTGAGAATCAACCACCCGACGATGTGAAACACACTGAGAGAAACTCAATTTTATGAAGAGGCAGCTGCTAGGGAGCTCTCGGCCCCTCCTGATGGCGATGACTTACGAGTTTTTGTTGGCGTCCCCAAAGATCGGTCTCGAACTTATTTATTTTTCTCCCAGTATTTCCAATCAGAGTGCCACATAGGGCTCCCACGGTGATGGATGGTTGCTGCTTTTTGGCAAAGCAGCTCAGCAGGGATTTCTCAGGACTCCACGACAGACTTGAAAGGAGAATAATAAAGTATGCGACACTTGCGATTTATGATCCGGGTGGGGGTTTTGGGAGGGGGGACGCAAAGAAGGGGCTTTAAAGGCCACAAAACGGCACAAGGGGAAGCAAAGCAAAAACTCGATAATCCCAACGCCTCCTTGATCGCATCTAATATCCCCAAAAAAGCGGGCTACATCTTGAATTAACACAGGCTGGAATATTTCCCGCGGGGGGAGGGTAAGAGCCACCTGAACCCCAGCAGCCAGTCCAAGTGAAAGCATCCGCCATCCTGGCTGCCGCCTCGCCCCATCCCATTGTGTGGTGGAGACTGTGTGAGACGGGAGCTAACGAAGGAGACGTCTCTCTCTCTCTCTGCCCCGGTGTTACGTAATCATTTCAATTCGCTCAGAAGAAGAGAAGAAGACGAAGAATGCACAGAAGAAGACGAAGAAATGAAAGGGTCATCGCGATCAACGTCACCTCTTGTTCCCAGAAATTGTGAGTGAATGACCCCGCCCCCTAACACTTGCCCACCAGAAGGAAAAGATGCTCCGCCCACGTGGCTACCGAAATATATTGGGTGTGTCGATTAAATTTCCTGTGAAAGAGAAAGGGTGAATCAAAAGTTGGAGAAGCAGACTGCTTTATTATTGCCTGAGGCTACTTGCTTCGGGACCGTATCTGCTGATGGATTGGATTTAGTATCGAGTTAGAAATGGTTGCGGGTCTTCAGTCAGTCCCTTTTCTATCGGACCTTATTAGATTGATGGGAAGATAGATAGATAGATGGATAGATAGATAGATAGATAGATAGATAGATAGATAGATAGATAGATAGATAGATAGATAGATAGATAGATAGATAGATAGATAGATAGATAGATAGATAGATAGATAGATAGATAGATAGATAGATAGATAGATAGATAGATAGATAGATAGATAGATAGATAGATAGATAGATAGATAGATAGATAGATAGATAGATAGATAGATAGATAGATAGATAGATAGATAGATAGATAGATAGATAGATAGATAGATAGATAGATAGATAGATAGATAGATAGATAGATAGATAGATAGATAGATAGATAGATAGATAGATAGATAGATAGATAGATAGATAGATAGATAGATAGATAGATAGATAGATAGATAGATAGATAGATAGATAGATAGATAGATAGATAGATAGATAGATAGATAGATAGATAGATAGATAGATAGATAGATAGATAGATAGATAGATAGATAGATAGATAGATAGATAGATAGATAGATAGATAGATAGATAGATAGATAGATAGATAGATAGATAGATAGATAGATAGATAGATAGATAGATAGATAGATAGATAGATAGATAGATAGATAGATAGATAGATAGATAGATAGATAGATAGATAGATAGATAGATAGATAGATAGATAGATAGATAGATAGATAGATAGATAGATAGATAGATAGATAGATAGATAGATAGATAGATAGATAGATAGATAGATAGATAGATAGATAGATAGATAGATAGATAGATAGATAGATAGATAGATAGATAGATAGATAGATAGATAGATAGATAGATAGATAGATAGATAGATAGATAGATAGATAGATAGATAGATAGATAGATAGATAGATAGATAGATAGATAGATAGATAGATAGATAGATAGATAGATAGATAGATAGATAGATAGATAGATAGATAGATAGATAGATAGATAGATAGATAGATAGATAGATAGATAGATAGATAGATAGATAGATAGATAGATAGATAGATAGATAGATAGATAGATAGATAGATAGATAGATAGATAGATAGATAGATAGATAGATAGATAGATAGATAGATAGATAGATAGATAGATAGATAGATAGATAGATAGATAGATAGATAGATAGATAGATAGATAGATAGATAGATAGATAGATAGATAGATAGATAGATAGATAGATAGATAGATAGATAGATAGATAGATAGATAGATAGATAGATAGATAGATAGATAGATAGATAGATAGATAGATAGATAGATAGATAGATAGATAGATAGATAGATAGATAGATAGATAGATAGATAGATAGATAGATAGATAGATAGATAGATAGATAGATAGATAGATAGATAGATAGATAGATAGATAGATAGATAGATAGATAGATAGATAGATAGATAGATAGATAGATAGATAGATAGATAGATAGATAGATAGATAGATAGATAGATAGATAGATAGATAGATAGATAGATAGATAGATAGATAGATAGATAGATAGATAGATAGATAGATAGATAGATAGATAGATAGATAGATAGATAGATAGATAGATAGATAGATAGATAGATAGATAGATAGATAGATAGATAGATAGATAGATAGATAGATAGATAGATAGATAGATAGATAGATAGATAGATAGATAGATAGATAGATAGATAGATAGATAGATAGATAGATAGATAGATAGATAGATAGATAGATAGATAGATAGATAGATAGATAGATAGATAGATAGATAGATAGATAGATAGATAGATAGATAGATAGATAGATAGATAGATAGATAGATAGATAGATAGATAGATAGATAGATAGATAGATAGATAGATAGATAGATAGATAGATAGATAGATAGATAGATAGATAGATAGATAGATAGATAGATAGATAGATAGATAGATAGATAGATAGATAGATAGATAGATAGATAGATAGATAGATAGATAGATAGATAGATAGATAGATAGATAGATAGATAGATAGATAGATAGATAGATAGATAGATAGATAGATAGATAGATAGATAGATAGATAGATAGATAGATAGATAGATAGATAGATAGATAGATAGATAGATAGATAGATAGATAGATAGATAGATAGATAGATAGATAGATAGATAGATGGACGGATAGGGATAATACTACAGAAAACGACCGTCAAAATTACATCGGTCAGTGGAATCGGGAAATCCCAATGGATTTCTTCCGTTCGCTAAGGGCCGACAGAAGGACACACAGGAAAGAAGCTCATTAGTTTGCTCACCGGGATCTGACTACGCTCTAGAGGTATCATAGAACAAGGGGTGATGGTACGCGCTTTCTAATCAAAGAGCCGACACATCACCTGCAGCGCCGCACACATCTGATAGACTGGATGTTGTAGGCATTCAGTCAGTTTCTCAGATCTAGAGAGAATATCTAAGTTTTCGTGCCTGCCCAGTCAGTCCTTTGCCGCGCCTCCTTAAGACTCAACTCGGGGGTGGGTGGCCTTGGGGTGCAGCTTTGTTCATCACGGCCATCTCGTCTTCTCAGAAAGTTGCGACGAATTTTTTTTACGTTAAAACAAGGAAATGAGTGGGCGGTAGTGGCCGAGATTCGTCCTTCAAAGAGACACAATGTGTTTAGGAAATATGGGGAGAATGAGAATATCTGTGAAGGACAAAATTTGAGTTCACGGTTATGGAGTGACACGGAGAGAGTTCGACATGAATAAATAGCTCACAGAATGAAACACGGACAGGTAGGAGAGACACAGACAGGTAGGAGAGACACAGACAGGTAGGAGAGACACAGACAGGTAGGAGAGACACAGACAGGTAGGAGAGACACAGACAGGTAGGAGAGACACACACAGGTAGGAGAGACACAGACAGGTAGGAGAGACACACACAGGTAGGAGAGACACACACAGGTAGGAGAGACACACACAGGTAGGAGAGACACACACAGGTAGGAGAGACACACACAGGTAGGAGAGACACACACAGGTAGGAGAGACACACACAGGTAGGAGAGACACACACAGGTAGGAGACAGGAGACAGGAGACAGACAGGGACACACACAGGTAGGAGAGACACACAGGTAGGAGAGACACAGACAGGTAGGAGAGACACACACAGGTAGGAGAGACACACACAGGTAGGAGAGACACACACAGGTAGGAGACAGGAGACAGACAGGGACACACACAGGTAGGAGAGACACACAGGTAGGAGAGACACAGACAGGTAGGAGAGACACACACAGGTAGGAGAGACACACACAGGTAGGAGAGACACACACAGGTAGGAGACAGGAGACAGGAGACAGACAGGGACACACACAGGTAGGAGAGACACACAGGTAGGAGAGACACACACAGGTAGGAAAGACACACACACTGGTAGGAGACAGGAGACAGGAGACAGACAGGGACACACACAGGTAGGAGAGACACACAGGTAGAAGAGACACACACAGGTAGGAGAGACACACACAGGTAGGAGAGACACACACAGGTAGGAGAGACACACACAGGGGCAAAAACAGGCAGGAGAGACACAGCCAGGGACACAGACAGATAGGAGAGACACAGACCGGGACACAGACAGGTAAGAAGAGATACAGACAAGGACAAAGACAGGTAGGAGAGACACGCAAACAAAAAACAATAGCGTGAGGAAGATAGTTCAAATCCTGATACCTAGCAGCCGAAGATCCCCAGACCAGCTGTCGCTGAAAGCATGAGTGCAAAAGACTGCAAGCAGGTCCCTTCCCATCAATGGCCATCTCATATCCTGTCAAACTGCAGACCCAAATGAGCAGATGAGCACTTTTTATGCCTGACTGTTTAAATTGACAACTGCAAATTCAGCACGTGCCTTATAGGGTCTGACAATGGTTGACATGTGTCAGTGTTTTTTGTGAAGCTGGATAAACAGGCTATTGTTGAGGACAACGCTCTGCATAAAAAACGCCCCCCCCCTCTCGCAAGCAACAGTCTCCATGCGGAGGAAGATGGCTACCCAGACTCACAGCATGGTGACGGCAACCAGAGCAGCAGCAGCAGCAGCAACAGCGGGAGAGCTAAGCAGCCTGTAGCTCCGCTCAGGAAATGCGGATGCCAAAGCATGGCGCAATGGTGTTAGATTGCACTGTCTTCTTCTGTTTTCGCCGAAAGCAAAAATGTTATTTTATTTTTTCTGCAACCTTGCTTTAACAGAAAAGCAATAGCGATAACTGTTGATGCTTTGCATGCTTTTCTTACAGCGCGGCAGAAAATTTGTAGGCGACGCCAGGGCCGTTTGTGATTGGCTAATGGTGGCCAACCAATGGGAGGGTGGGAAGGCTATCGCTTGAAGTGGGCAACAATGGAATCTCCGCTAGCCAAATACTCGTATGTCTGACGAGCCAGTTCAAATTTATTGCTCTAACTATTTTGCTTGATTGGTTTTATCTTATTCGACTCTTCCTCCCATTTTGTCCAGTTCGTCTCCACCTTTTCTACCCGTCCACCCTGTTCTGACCTCCCTCCATCTCTGATCAACGATATCCGATATTTCTCTCCGATTTTTACCGATCCCTTTTCTCCCTTCACTCCTCTTTCTCCACTCTCTCCCCTCTCTCCTTCTTTACTCTTTCTCCCCTCCCTCCCTTCTCTCTTTTCTCTCCTCTCTCTCCCCTCTTGACTCTTTCTCCCCTCTCTCCCTTCTTTACTCTTTCTACCCTCTCTCTCCTCTCTCACCTCTTCAACCTCTCTCTCGACTTAACCGATTATACCCACCTAGCCCTTCTAGTGGGCTTTTCTCTTCTGGGTTAAATTTTATTATTTACGATACATGTCGGTAATTTGACTAACTTGGAAGCTACGAGTAGTAGTTGCTTTAGGCAATCAAGCATGCGTCAGAGAAGATGCAAAAGTTTTTTTAGCTCAAATGATCGCCAATTACCCTGTTGGCATCCGACTTAGTTTACTGCTCACAAAATATATAATAATCTCGAATCACTGCCAGGGGGAACGAAATAGGCCTTCATTGGCTCCTAAACGCTGCACAGTATTGCTAGGATAAATTTATCGAAAAAAGATTAACTTAGCTTATAGGATTTGTGATTATTAAAATTTTGGTAAGGCGGCTGCCTTAGGACCAGAAGGTCGCGGGTTCGAGTCCCGGCCCTAAGAGATAATTTGTGCCCTTGAGCAAGGCACTTAATCCCGCATTGCTTCAGTCCACCCAGCTGAGATCGGGTATCAGTTTGAGCTGGGTAATTTAGAGTGGGTGTTGCGGCCCCTCCAGCCCGTAAGGACTGAGCAGCTGTACACAGCCCTCGGATGCTGTGAGCTGTACATCTGGTCGAAATGTCGGGTGTCAAAATTTATTTTTTTATAATCAAAGGATTTAGAAAAATCCCTGATTAGGATTTGAACTTCTTGATTTTCTCGTATTTAGCCTAGGCGTGTGTGGTCGCTCCCTCGTACAAAACGTCCCAAATTTCCTGCTGATTAAACACAGTGCGTATAAAAAATCCCATTTCCAACTGGGCACACACACCAACACACCGCCATGGCTGAAATCTATCCCAGCCTGTCCAAGAGGCATCAATGCTGTTTGAACAAAGGACCCCCCAGTGCGCGAGTCCATCGCATTTTTATTGTCTTTTCTACCCAATATTTGACTAGCGGCCAATCTCTATTTTTTCAGCTTCAGAATTTTGATGGATTTAAATATGAGATCAGTTTTTTTCACCGCTTGACAACTTACTGACAGGCGAACTCTGAATTCCTAGAAGTGTAAACTCGTGTGAGTCTATAAAATTAAGACAAAGTTTAAATGGCTGGGCCACCTCTCGTACAGATGTACATGTAGCTGTGTACAGCTTTGGACTGAAACAATGCGGGATTAAGAAGTGCCCTGCTCAAAGGCCCACATGGCCTCCTCTAGCTGGTGCTCTAGGAACCCGCAAAGTCTAAAACTCCTTTAATTTATGAAAATAAAAATGAACTAAATAAATTTCTATTTTTAAAAATAAACTTTCTAAAAATTTAGAAAAATAGGAGTTGTAGCCTAGTGGCTAGGGCGCCTGCTCATGACCGGAAGGTCGTGGGTTCGAGTCTCGGCCCTAGGAGACAATTTGTGCTCTTGAGCAAGGTATTTAATCCCGCATTGCTTCAGTCCACCCAGCTGAGATCGGGTACCAGTTTGAGCTGGGTAAATTTAGTGTGGGTGTTGCGGCCCCTCCAGCCCGTCAGGCTGAAAGCTGTACACAGCCCTCGGATGCTGTGCGCAACTAGCTGCGGCTGCGCCGTGGGCTGTACATCTGATCGAAAGGTCTGGTGTCTAAATTTATTTTTATTATTTTATCATTATTTTAGAAAAATAATATGGCACAAAGAACGCTATGTTGATTGCCGCAACTTGAATTCGTTTATCAAACTAGCTTAAGTAAAGTTTCCAAATTCATTTTGTTGTTTTTTTTCCGAGAGAAACTATTGATCCATAGCAATCACCAGGCCGACGTCTCACTTTACCAGCACCTGAGCAAGCGAAGCCCATAAAAGGAATCTGTTTAATTCGTTAATCGGCTTCACAGAGCGCAGAATAATTCCATCGTGGTAGTGGCTTATTAGCCGCTAATCCCAAGCTAAGTAGCCTTATTATCCGTTGCTGTTGTTGTTGCCGCAAAATCTGACGCCCCCACACGATTTCATGAGTTGAATCGGCAGCTCAGCTCGATACTTTTCTCCGAAATCTCTGTGGGGGTGACAGCATCAGCTGCTATGGGAGACGGGGGTTGCTTCGCATGGTTGAGCCAGGGCTCTGCATGCGCGCTATTATACGACGTACGTGAATGCGCGAGATGAGCAGTTTTTCAGCGTCGTTCAGGTTGATTGATGCGTGAATGAATTCTGCAGGTAATCCGTCCGTATTGCGAGCATTAGAACAGGTTGGAGCAGCCTGAAAACTGGAAACTGCCAATGGATTTTGTCCGACTGCTCGAAGCTTAATAGCTAATTAATTTATATTTCTACATTACTGAATACTTAGGCTGTATGATATATCCTAATCTCACGAGGCTCAAGGTTCGACTTAAGGAGACACTTAGGGAGGGTGGTTGACTGTGTAGCTAGGTATTCGCTAAGAATTGCTCCTTGGTTTTCTTAGAAAGTTTCGAGTGATTAATTGCCTAAGAAAGGGTACGAGGGTCTTGTCTTCTAAGGAAGGCACTTGTAGGTAGATAAGGTAGATATGGGCGAACTTATGTGTTCTACCTGTGAAAGCAAAATTGAAGGTCAGGGAGGTACATACAACGATAAAGACCTATAGGGAAGGATAAACATACAAAGTGGGAAATGGACAGGTAAAATAGACATGCAGACAGACAGAATCAAGAAAATGCTTAGTTAGCAACTTGTTTTAATAACAAATCAATGTACTTGAGAAAATGGATATTTATGATTTGTACCAGCTATGTCTGTGACTGGCTTTTTTATCGCGTCAGTTTTTTGTCGATGCATTTAATGCCCTTTTTTCTTGGTTGGGAAGATGAAAATACTCGTTCTTGCTCGTATTTGCTCAGTTGTAAATTCACATTAGTGTCTATCATTAAAACCTATTGACTTACGGACTTATGTACTAGCTAATACTGGTATTTTGCTGCAGATAACTGTGAAGAACTACAGTTGTATCTCGTACATTTTGTTACTACGAGCGTATCATCCATAAATGGAGCATAAATGTGAGGCAGGCATAAGTCCGAGAGGACAGCTGTGTACAGCAGCAATTGCCCAAAGCACTTGGCCCATAGTAACTAGCAGGGAAACCGTCACACCTAGCTAATAGATGATTAAGCAAACTTTATCAGACTTGCGCCAATTATCGATTTGCATGTAGCGGGCTAGGGAGAAAAGGTAAATTGTAATTAGCGTGCAGCAAGCAAGGCTTTCTTTGAGCGGGCGCCATTTTCGACTGCTCTGTCAGCGCTATTGTCCGAAGCTAAGTCCAATAATGGCCTCTAGTACTAGTTGAGGAGCTTTCTAAACTACAGTTGGAGACAGATAATCATTCAGCAACTACTCACTATTCACTTTCTGCACTACTGTCGGCAGTAGCTATGAAAAGAACGTGTCGTCATTTTGTCTGTTCCCTTTAATTCATATATGATCGTAAAAGCATTGCTACCGCTTATGCTATCTGGCACATCAAAGTAAAACAACTAAAGCGATTCTAAAACTAATATGCAAATATCACACCTGAATCCATTGTATCACACCTGAATCCATTGCATCACACCTGATTCCATTGTATCACACCTGAATCCATTGTATCACACCTGAATCCATTGTACCACACCTGAATCAATTGTATCATACCTGAATCCATTGTACCACACCTGAATCAATTGTATCATACCTGAATCAATTGTACCACACCTGAATCAATTGTATCACACCTGAATCTATTATATCACACCTGAATCTATTGTATCACACCTGAATCTATTGTATCACACCTGAATCAATTGTATCACACCTGAATCAATTGTATCACAGCTGAATCCATTGTATCACACCTGAATCCATTGTATCACACCTGAATCTATTGTATCAACACCTGAATATATTGTATCACACCTGAATATATTGTATCACACCTAATTCCACTTTATCACACCTGAATCCATTTTATCACACTTGAATCAATTATATCACACTTGAATCAATTATATCACACCTGAATCAATTGTATCATACCTGAATCCATTGCATCACACCTGATTCCATTGTATCACACCTGAATCCATTGTATCACACCTGAATCCATTGTACCACACCTGAATCCATTGTACCACACCTGAATCAATTGTATCATACCTGAATCAATTGTACCACACCTGAATCAATTGTATCACACCTGAAACCATTTTATCACGCCTGAATATATTGTATCACTCCTAATTCCACTGTATCACACCTGAATCCATTTTATCACACTTGAATCAATTATATCACACTTGAATCAATTATATCACACCTGAATCAATTGTATCATACCTGAATCTATTGTATCTCACATGAATCTATTGTATCACACCTGAATCCATTGTATCACACCTGAATCAAACGCTGCACTCAGCAGTTGACCATGCAGCCTGAAAATTTCGAGCGCATACTGCTACTGAATTGATTGAAAATAAAATTTTATAAATGAAAAACTATTTGAACACACTGTCGAGTTGGATCAAGAAGCTGTAGCAGCTTTTATCTTTGATGTTAAGCGTTGTTACCCGAATCCTCCCATAGACCATACTGTACCCTTATAACTGCGAAGTAGAAAAAGCGAGCGATCAACGCAAATATTATTATTATTATTATTATTACTAATACGCACGCCAAAAGGGTGCTGGTTTTATTTATTTTTTTTTCAGTAATGCAACGAAATAGAGAAAGACAAAAAAATAATAGCGAAATAATGGCAGTCAACGAAAGTTCGAACGCACGTTAGCAAGGTAATAAAATATTGAAGTAATTCGGCAAACACAAAATATTTTTTTTCGTGGTAGGAAATAGCGAAAAAAAAAGAATAAGCACTGGTACAAGAATTCATAAAATATCCTAAATACAAGTAACCTATTATGGGATCAGAGCAGCTGCTTTCTAATTTCGCTCATTCTTATGATGTACTGAGCCAGCAGTTCCGTTACGGAGATGTCTTCCTGTGTCATTAAATAGAATGACTTGTCTTCATCTGTTAAAAACTGAAAATTTGCTATTTTACTTGACACAATTGTGACAAAATCTTCCCGGGCCATACGATACTGAACCCATGGACATTTGAATAGAAAGTGGATTTCATTTTCCACTTCTGTTTTACACTTGGGGCACAATCTGTTTTCATAAGGGATTTTCGGCCTAGCTGTTCGCAGCGTTTCACAAGTTTGTGATTGCCCAATCTAAATGATGCCAGAGTTCTTCTGTACTTTGGATTTCTAATATTCTTAATGTACTTTTCGGGAGAGTAGTTTTCCTTAAATGAATAGAAAAAGTGGCTCAATTTGGAAGAATTTTCGATTTTCTGTGCCCAATGCCTTCTGAACTCGGAATCAAAATTGGTTCTATGTATTTTGAACGCCTTTGAAATGCTAGTTACATTGCAGTTTTGCATTACTAGGCTGCTGAATTTTGATCTAAGGCCAACATCACTGTATTCTGGGTCCGCCATCAATTTAGCTATTATAGAATCTGGACGCTTTGCTACAGAAGCCCAGTACTGCAAGCTTCTCCTTTGGATATTGTATAAAAGGGGTAACCGGCCTAGTTCCGAACGTGCCCCGTTGTTATCTGTATTTTTGCTGACTTGGAGTATGGCCTTGCAACTCCTAAAATTTACTCGCTCTATAAGGCTGCGGTCCCAAGGTCCCAGGTTCCAAGAAATGAATGCACCCCAGGCCTCAGAGGCATAGAGCACAATGCTTTCTATCATGGCTGTACAGTACAATAACAGTTGCTTGTATTTTACAGTCCCAAAGCTCGCTAACTTTCTCAGAAATGAGATTGGGTACCCACATTTCTTGTTAATGTCAATGGCATGTGAGTCTATAGTTCCTTTGGTGTTGATATGAAATCCCAAGTACTTCCACTCTTTAACAGAATCAACTAGCTGACCCTGGAGAATAAGTTTGTTGGCGCCCTTCGAATGTGTGTTGCAGCTGAGTAGTTTTGTTTTCTGTGTGTTGATTTCTAGTTTGTGGGACTGACAGAATTCGGATACCTTGTCAAGGCCTTTTTGCAACTCAGCCAAATTTTCTCCAAATATTACTAAATCGTCGCAATAAAGTAAGTTGTTGATGGGCTCATTTCTGATCGAAGTGTTGCTGTCAAATGATTCAGTTAACAAATTACTTAGAGGGTCGATATATAAAGAAAACAGCAGTGGTGAGAGCGGGCACCCCTGTCTGACTCCGTTCGTTATTCTGTGTGATTTAGTTGCTATGCCCTCAGATAATTTTATCCTAAATTTTGCACCTGAATACATGCTCTCGATTGCTTGTACTATTTTTGGGTTGACATCAAGTTTTTTTAGTTCTTTTAACAAAGTGGGGTGATAAACCATATCAAATGCACTTTTTAAATCAAAGAAAACTAGGTGGAATGGTTTCTTTTTGCGCTTTTTGCTTTGTATAAGTGTAAGTAGAGTGGCGATATGGTCTGAAGTCCGATAGCCTTTTCTGTTCCCTATTTGACTTGCAGACAATAGGCCTAAAGAGCTGATGTGTGCTTCCAATTTCTGATAAATAATTGATGCAAACAGGCGAGCCATGGCAGGCAGCACACTGATCGGCCTATAATTTTTGGGGTCACTGCGGGAGCCTTTTTTGTAGATTGGCGTAACTAGAGCCTCTGACCACAGCTTTGGCGTGTACCCGAGTCGGAGGATTTCATTGAACAATTTAAGCAAAACGGGTTTAATTACCGAAAACCCTAAGAAAATATGTTCGTTTGTAATTCCGTCAATGCCTGCAGCTTTCTTCTTTTTTAGCTTTTTAACCGCTCTTTCGAGGTCCTCTGAGCTTATTAGATCTATATGGTTATCTGTCACTATTGTTGTTCGTGTCTCTTGTTGCCGATTTAGGTTCTCTCCAGAAAAATTATAGGCATTGAACACCTTGTTTAGGTTCACCTCAATTTCTGGGATGGGAGCCTGTGCCTTGGGGGATCGCTTGTTGGGAGCCAAAAGTTCTTCTGCCTTTCTTAGAGTAGACCAGAACCCTCTGGGAGAAGCTGACGAGGACAACTTGCCAATGCAGCTATTTATGTCAATTTGCTTTAAAGTTTTTAAATGCGCCTTATATTTTTTTTCTAACCCATTATACTCAGCGGCTAATGTCCTATCATCTGGTCTGCGTCTTTTCTTTCTAGCAACATATTTCAAAGATTTGCTCATAGACCTCAAAGTTTCGTCTCGATTAACCCAGAACTTGTTAGGGATGACGTTCTTTTTATATAGAATAACTTATTCGTTGCTTCACTCAAGCTTAAGGCTGATTAATCTTCGTAGCAAACTAACCGCTACAAATTGGTAGCAGAGCGTGCGACCGACCAAATAACCATGGCCTCAATCGACACTCAACAACCTCAACAACAGCTCCACGCTCCAAACCCTGAAGCTGAGCAGAGCGTCGCTCCAAACCCACAGCCTGCACAGCCACCTGCGGCGACTTCCGTGGCGCTGGACACATTCGTACAGCGGGCCACGATTAGACCACCACTGTTCTACCGTCAAGCTCCGGAAATATGGTTCCGCCAACTCGAATCACAATTCACTCTCGCCGGAATCCGCTCCGCCAGCACCAAATTCCACCACGCACTGGCCGCTCTCCCGGAGGACGTCGCCTGCTACATCGACATGGACGTCACTGAGTACAGTCGACTCAAGACGGCTGTCCTGGATTCACTACGCGCCAACCGCCACCAGCGCATCGAAGAAGCCCTCGCGGCAGTAGAGCTCGGCGACAAACGCCCTTCTCAATTGGTTACCGACATTAAACGCCGCTTTCTCGAAGTGGGCTTAGCAGCCGACGAGAGCATCATTAAGTCACGATTGCTCACTGCACTCCCAACGCACATCCGCTCAGCGTTGGTCGGTCACGAGAAGTCTTCCCTAGAAGATTTCGCCAAAATCGCCGACAGCATGCTGGCCGTCGCCGGCAGCCGGACTCCTTTTGCGGCTATTCAGCGCACGTCCGACGCTAGAAATCCGAGGCCGCACGGCACGTTCAAGCCCAGGCAGCTGAATGAAGACGACCACCGTCAGCAGCGATCCCATCGTCGGAGACCTCAGATCTGCAATGGACATCTTTTCTACGCCGCTCAAGCGCGCACATGCCGATATTGGTGCAAATGGCCTGGTCCTAAACCAGCACAAATGCTCAGCAGCCGACAAGCGACTCCTGATCACTCGCGCCAAACCAGCCCCACTCCGGAGGCCGCGTCAAACTAGTGGGTCACGTGCCCTGGCCAACCCGTGACCAGAGCAAGGCCACCACTTTGTTACTCCGTTGCAACGTTCTACGCACCACAGTTTCATTCATTGTAGACACAGGAGCCGAAAGTTCACTCCTGCCTCTACATTACGTTCCACTCCGACACCTGTGAAGTTGCGCAGCATTAGTGGACAGGAGATCCGTACCTTTGGACAATGTTGCCTAACTCTCTCCATTCCGGGTCTCAGACGACCATACCCAGCAACATTCATTGTCACAAACACGACACCGATTCTCGGAGCGGACTTCTTCGTGAAGTTTGGGTTAATCATCGATCTCAAGTCGAGGTGCATCACAGACCCAGTCACCGCCCTGTCCGCTGCCCTCAACTGCTCTTCTGACCCGATTCCGCAGATCAATGCGACGACGGAAATGGAACCAACGAGCCCCCTCACCCAGTTTCCACGCGTGCTAGAGGCGCCCGACTACACAACCCCACCCGCGACAGGCGTCCGACACCAGATCGAAACGGAGGGCGAACCGATCTTCTGTCGACCGCGACCCTTGTCACCTGAAAAATTCACCGTCGCCAAGGACGAGTTCGACAAGCTGCTTCGACTCGGAATTGTACGGCCTTCTTCCAGTCCGTGGGCATCGCTTTTACACATGGTGAAGAAAAAGGATGGTTCGTGGCGCCCATGCGGTGACTACCGCGCCTTAAACTCTGTGACCAAACCGGATCGATACCCCATTCCGAACATTAACCACTTCCACAACCAGCTGCATGGCTCGAAGGTGTTCAGCACCCTTGACCTGGTCAAGCTCTACCACTTCGTCCCCATGGCTGAAGACGCGATCGAAAAAACTGCCATCTGCACCCCGTTCGGGTCATTCGAATACTTGCGAATGCCTTTTGGACTACGCAACGCAGCCAGCACTTTCCAGCGGTTCGTCGATTCGATCTTCCGAGATTTTCCATTCGTCGTGTCCTACATTGATGACATCCTTGTGCACAGCACTTCCCGACAAGAACATGAGCAACACCTGCAAGCCATCCTTCAACGTCTAACGGACAAAGGCCTAGGAGTCAACGCAACGAAGTGTCATTGTTTCCAAAACTCGGTCGAATTCCTCGGATACCTGGTATCCGCCGAAGGAATCAAGCCGCTTCCCACCCGCGTGGAAGCACTGCGTACCCTGCAGGCCCCGACAGATCAGAAAACGCTCCAGCGTTATTTGGGCATGTTTGGTTTCTACCAACGTTGCATCCCGGCCTACGCCCAAATAGTCCAACCCCTTCGACAACTCATCAATTCGACTCAGTTCGTCTGGATGGACCGGCATGAAGCAGCTTGGAAAGCGTTACAAAACAGCCTTGCCGAAGCCGTCACCTTAGCTTTCCCTCAACCTAGTGCAACACTCACTATCACTACTGACGCAAGCCCAACAGCCGTTGACCTTCCCGCTATTGCAAGATCCCAGAAAGAGCACCCACCTGAAGACACCTCGACCGGACGATTTGCGCTCTTCGACGTCGGCATCCCAGAGTGCCCGCTGCGCTGCGAGATCTCCCAAGCAAACCCGCAACCTGAAGTTCCACAACCACTTCGGCGGAAGGTGTTCGACTCGCTACACGCATTGGCACACCCCGGAATTAAGGCTACCCAGAGGCTCGTCGGGTATCGCTTTTTCTGGCCTAACATGTTCGTCGACATCAAGCAGTGGGTTACTGAATGCGAGCGCTGCCAGCAATGCAAAGTCAGTAAGCACGTCCACCGGCCGCTCCACAAGTTACCGATACCGTCACAACGCTTTTCGACAGTCCACATCGATCTCGTCGGACCCCTACCACCACCTGAGTCAGACGCTGTTGGACCAAAACCGCGATACCTGCTGACAATGGTGGACTCTTATACGCGCTGGATAGAGGCTACTCCCGTCATGGACACCACGGCCGAGACTGTCGCACGGACTTTCCTGGAATCCTGGATTGCCCGCTTCGGACCACCACTTACATTGGTCAGCGATCAAGGAACGCAATTTCGCGCCGAATTAATCGGCAACCTAACAGCTGTGCTAGGCATCCACCATATTAGAACCGCTGCGTACAACCCACGTGCAAACGGCATCGTCGAGCGGGCGCACAAGACCCTCAAAACAGGATTAAAAGCGCGTGGCAAGAACTGGTTACACCAACTACCGCTCGTGTTGCTCGGAATGCGCATTTTTGCGGACGAGAACGGCTCCTCGCCTTTTTCCTTGGTCACCGGGGAACAACCGATGGTTCCACCGTTGGTGACAAACGACACAACGCTGACAGAGCTTTCAACGCAACTGCACCAGCTATTCTTCCCGTACAGACTCCCGAGGACACGCGACATCAAGAAACATCTGCCTAAAGAGCTCGACAGCTGTACCCACGTCTGGTTACGCCTGGATCGCGTCCGACGGCCTCTAGAAGCGCCATACCAGGGCCCCTTTGCGGTACTGCGCCGGAACGAATCGACTATGACGCTGGAAGTCAATGGGCGACCCGTGGTCGTCTCCATCGATCGAGTAAAGCCGGCCACGCTACCAGCGCTGCGGACAGCGAACGCAACACCGGTTGTTCCACCCAGCACAGAGCCAGATGACCCCCCAGCCGCGAATACTCGCCCCCGGTCAGCTAACCGCGTTCGTTTTGCAACTGCACCCACAGTGAAATTATTTAACCCCTAACTGATTGCCTTCTTACTAAATAACAAATTACTATTCATACTTATCTGAGCCTAAACTCTAATTTTTAAGTGTTGCGTACATTTTTCAAGTTATACAATATCTCGGTCCCTCCCAACTCTATCCACCCCAACTCCGTTTTCGGGAGGGGGAGTATCTTGTAGCAGCTTTTATCTATGATGTTAAGCGTTGTTACCCGAATCCTCCCATAGACCATACTGTACCCTTATAACTGCGAAGTAGAAGAAGCGAGCGATCAACCCAAATATATATAGAATAACTTATTCGTTGCTTCACTCAAGCTTAAGGCTGATTAATCTTCGTAGCAAACTAACCGCTACAAAGCACTTTAATGAAAACAATTGGCTTCAGAGGGCAGCATACTGTATATTTAGGCATACAAGGACATGTTCCGTATCGCATTTCACTAATCACAGCAACGCATGCATTATTCCTAATCTTTGTAACTCACCTGATAGAGTCAGTACATACGCTCGTAATGAGCGCTGCATTCTTCTACGAGCGTATACCTTGTAATAGACTAGAAAAAAAAGCCAAATTAAGAAATTCTATACAGTTGACCCTTGGTTTTGCTTCCCCGCTTGAACATCAAGGATCGTTAAGACTAAAAAAGCTACTTGGACAGGGAAAAAAGTTGTTATAGATAATTTAAACAAAATAAAAGGGACTTAGGTGGCATAATCGTAATTACGACACCGGTGAAAAAAGTAGCCGATGAACTAAATTTTCATACGAAAAGTTTTTTTCTCATCCAGTCCAGTTTTTTTTCACACCTAATGGTCCTTGACTCAGCTAATCCTTAGTTGGTGAAGGATAATGAGCAGTTGAGCTGCATGCAAGTCGCCAAGATGTTAGTTGAGCGCATTCACGTATAGCACTACTCACCTGAGCACAGCACATCCCACTTTGGGGCTGCTAATCCCACCCCCTTTTCCCCCCTGTTCCCTCCTCATTTTCCATGACATACTCAAGCCTACACATAGCTCGTTAAATTCTGTACAATAGAAAAAGAAAGAAAATTTGTATTTAGCTAACCTTCTCGGAGTTCTATTCATCCCCTTCCTATATCCCTCTTCCCCCAGTTCCCTTTGTCTAGGCCCTTGCAATCATGGAATCCCAAACCTCGGCATCTGGGAATTAGGAAACGCTAACTGTTATGAATGCGTGCATCCAATATTCAAGATGCCAGATGCCACTGAGCTCCATGACTTACCCTCTATCCCTCGCAATGACCTAGGCCTCCCTACCCTCCTATTGGGGAAGCGGAATCCACTTCAACCCCTCCCCTCAGCCTAGGGGAAGCCAGCCAAAACCTGCCACAGTGCGCTCTGGCAAATCCCCGACTTATGCTGTGCGTCTGAAGTTTTCAACAAAAGCAGCTGGAACCCGTTTAACACAGAATTAAACCAGTTTTTCAATTGGATATAATTGCTGAAAGCCACGAAGCCACGTTACCACAATTATTATAATCATGCCAATAGAAGTTTACCTTCTTTGTCCAAGTCGAACAACCATGCTGATCCCGCTGCTAGCGATGGCTGTGTTGCTACCCCAGCTGCCTAGCTGTCAAGCTGTCACCCTTAAGCAGGGCTTGGAAATGCCAGAGGTGTACATCCACTACGACACGGAGCTGTTTAACATCGGCCTGCACTGCGGACTGTCGCTGGTGACAATGTACGCCATCTTGTGCGGCATCTGGCTCCTCGTCACCATCTACATGATGCTCAGCGGCACCAGGCGGCGCGGTCGCCTGGTGCTACGCCGACTCGCCGCATCACAAGAAACCAGCCGGGGCGACGTCGAAGAGTGGGACCGAACAGCCTGCAGCCGAAGCCGCGGCTGGAGAGGCCGCCGCGTTGACCGCCGAGGAGCCAAACTGAGCTCGAGGAGCCACAACTCAACAAAGACTTTAACTGGGCCGTCCCTGAGTTTGTCTTTGAGTTGCCTCTAAGTCTCTGATCGTGTTTTTAAAGTGCTAAGTTACGAGTTGTATCTGACTGCATCACTAGCCTCTTGATTGCTCTCTGAGTGAGTCTAGGGATTAACTTTAGATTTTATCCAATGCCCACGGTTTTGAATAATTCCATATTTGTTTTTTTATGTGCGATTGTGTGGCTTTATGTCAGCAAGCTTTGCGAATCTATAATTTTATATTTTACATTACCTAATTTCTACATTTAATCAATCAACCTATCAATGTCAATTTCCTCAAATTGTTGAGCCTTGTCAAACTGAAACTGATCTTATAGTAATTTTTTAGTTAATTTTCTAGCGATTTGTTTATTTGAAGTACATTTTTCTCCATCTTCTAGTTGAACTTTTAGTATTTTGTTATTCTTGCCTCATGTTTAGTCTAATAATGTTAGGCATTATAACAAAGTCGCACTGTTTTAAAAATCTTTTGTTTTTAACGTAAATCTTGATGCGAAATCGTGTTCAATCACAATTTAGTTCCCCGAATTACCAAATAAATTAAATAATTAGTAATATTAATAGCTTGGACTATTTTCGATTTTTTTCGATTTTAAATAAAACACCACAATTATACTTTAAAAATGCTTTTGTCTTTTAGTAAGTAAACTAAAAAAATGAAACGAATACTTTCCTTATACTTGTAGATGCAAAATAAAAGTACATAATAGCTCTTACACGAATTAAAAAGACTAAATTGTTTTTCTACTGAAAATTTCTTTACGTGTTGCTTCATAAATCAATAATTAAGCTCCTACTTACAAGTTGTATCGATTTGTTCAAATGCTTCTCCTCGATGATGAATGGCGAGTTTTTTGCTCGGGTGAATCAATCTGGAATAAATTGGCGAGGGGGAACTTACTCAGAAAAATATAGCGTCATGGGGGATTCACTAAGAGCCTTTTGCCTGGGAATTATTACGATTGAGGAAGTTTACCTGACCTAGGGGCCTTGAGCAAGCAATGGAGATCAATAAAAAATGTCGGACAATCAATGCATGAGCAAGTGTCTAGTGCTCATATTAGTCGATATAATGGGTTCTTATCATTGTGTTCACGGACAGGGAAACTTTTCATTGAACCACGAATGCACGCCTGTACGAGCGTAGATCAATGATAAAGTTTATTACTTTCTTAAAAACTCCCGCTGTCCTATCTATCTATCTATCTAAGCCCTATTAACAGAGGTTTAGCTAATCATATGAATAATTCATTTACGCAGCAAAGCAGAGCGCACTGTATCGAGTTGCGGCACCCTCCACAATTACAAAATATTTCATTAGGTAAAGTGACAGCAGAAAAAAAGTAATTTGGCTTATTGCCAGCTGCTGCGCACTCAAAGCACCAGTGCCAGAACCTTGATCTGGGTCCGGAACCCAAGTAGCTCAGAGTGTCACATTTCCTGAACACATCTGCTCAGTAAATTGGAGAGTAATCTGCTTCTACCCACGTGTGCTAACAGTGCATCTGTCCAGTGCTTAAGTATTCAGTAATGCGTTGCTTCTACTAAGTAAGCCTTTTCATTAGCTACGTATTGAAAAAAACTATTCTATCAAAGCAAGATAAACAGATAGCTACATTCCTGAATTTCTAAGCTTATGCAGTTATACGGTAGGGAAAGATATGGCAGATTTGTTCCCCATATAGTTTATCTTTTACGAGGTACGTTTTAGAAATTACATGTTTATTCGCACTAATTGTAGTCGTCTTTAGTTATTTTATAAGTTTTTAGCATCTAATTCAATAAATATGTATGTATTTACTCGCTAGACAAAGTTTTCAAAATGAAAATTATCAAGCCTAATGAACATGAATTGTCAAATTTGTTCCCACAGGGGATTATTATAGAAAGTAGGCCTAAGTAATGGCTCTAAGGCACTTTGGATTTTTTAAAAATTAAAATCTTTGGTCAAAAGATTAGGCACTTAATCGCTTCAACTAATCCATTCAAAATGCTTAAGGTGCCCACTTCTAACATTGTCCTTCATTTTGAAAAGGTCTTCCGAGCAGACACTCCTTAAAGTGCAATTTAAATGGTATTTAGAGATCCCTTTGTACTCTTTTTGTTACTGTTCTTTAAAGAAATGCTTTCAAGGCCCATTTAGGTCATCAACCTGGGATATAAATGCAATTTATATGTTTTATAATTTTTTTTCTGTGACAAAAGCTACCCTTTAAGTACAGCACATTAACGGTGTTTCGCATTGCACTTTTACACATTTACATCAGTCTTGTCTATATAACTACTTGAAGTAGAAATACATTAAGTAGAGTAATTGCAGATTTCACTGCTTTCGCTTTTGAGTTAGACGAATAACCTCTCTTGTTCTCACTATTTGTAAGTGCATGGGCATGTGACTCATTGTCACTAGCGGCTGCAGGAACAGTCACTTGTTTTGATTACTTTAAAACGTGCATAAGTACATTTGTGCGCCGAAGTTTAGCATGATTTGTCCTTAAGCGTGGTCAAACTGTGTTTCTACCAGCTTTTAGTCCCCCTACGTTATCAAGTAAGCCCTTGCTCTAGTTGCTTTATCGAGTCAGATAAGCCAAATCAAAATAGTTTTGGTTGTCGCACAAGTTAGGTCCATCAAATTCGCAACGCATGGTTGTAAAATAGCGAATAGAAAATTAGAGTACAAAAAGATTGCTATGGAAGTGCAAGAATTAAAAGTGGATTTTAACGATTCAATTCAGAATCCCAACGCTGTGAATCGATCTGGTCAGCTGGTGACCTTTAATGTCCGCCTGAAACTGTCAGAGGCAGTCAGTTGCAAAGGTAACTCTTCAATGGTATTTGTGTGTAAAAAATGTACTGCTGTGTACTCAGTCAAATTTACGTTTCATTGCCAGAAGTTTACGCAAATTTTTACGGCCGTTCAAAAGTGCACAGGTCAATAATAAAAAATGGTCACTTTACTGCTATTTCGGAATGTACTATTAAAATTACGGAGCAAAAGGTCCCGCAGACAAAAGGACTATTTTTTGCTCGAATTTTTACCTTTGCCCCTTCAAGCACGGGTACGTCAGCGAATCAACATCACCTACAGTTCATAGTAAAAAAGTGTTAATTAAAGGCATCTAACACTGAAACCATATTCAGCATGTAAGTCTATCTAAAAGAGCCAACCAACCAACCAACCAACCAACCAACCAACCAACCAACCAACCAACCAACCAACCAACCAACCAACCAACCAACCAACCAACCAACCAACCAACCAACCAACCAACCAACCAACCAACCAACCAACCAACCAACCAACCAACCAACCAACCAACCAACCAACCAACCAACCAACCAACCAACCAACCAACCAACCAACCAACCAACCAACCAACCAACCAACCAACCAACCAACCAACCAACCAACCAACCAACCAACCAACCAACCAACCAACCAACCAACCAACCAACCAACCAACCAACCAACCAACCAACCAACCAACCAACCAACCAACCAACCAACCAACCAACCAACCAACCAACCAACCAACCAACCAACCAACCAACCAACCAAC
>CATNEM010000389.1:0-47500 GCA_950096795.1 Macrostomum cliftonense | reverse complement strand
TTTGTCAAAAATATGCCAATTAAAGTAGCAAATTTTGAGTATTTAACAGATGAAGACAAATCCTTTTATTTAATGACACAATAAGACGTCAAAGTAACAGAACTAGCTCATGTTACTTCATAAGAATAAGCGAAATTAGAAAACAGCTGCTCTGATGCCTCCACAATGGATTTATTAGGAGTTTTTCATACAAAATTTCCACTTATAACAGGTACTTATCCTTTTTTTAATTTCATTGTTTTTGACCACGGAAAATTATAGATTTAGCATTTGTTATATTGGAGGAATATTTTATTACCGTGCGTTAGAACTTTCGTCGAAATTTAATTATTTCGCCGTTTATTTTTTGTATTTCGTTACCTCGTTGGAAAAAAAATAATAACGAACCCTTTGCCGCGCGTAGCGTTATTAATAATAATTATAATAATTATAATAATAAAAATATTTTACAAGAGACAAGCTTTTGATAGGTGAAAATAAGCTCGTAATTGTCTGAATAACAAATGAATAACCAAGACAGAATTTAATAAAATAGAGAAATTGCGCGTTCAATTGTAGGTTTTATGATAGCAAGCGAAAAAGTGACGTATAAGCATAGTTCTTTTTTGAAATGCTAATAGTTTACAGTGCGGAAAAAGTGCGCTGCTAAGTAAAATGCCAATGCGAGAAAAGGATTTTTATTGGTTGGATATTAACAAAAAATGAGGTAAAAAATTGCGATAAAAATAGGTAACATGTTTATACCTTTCCTCCAATCAAAATTGTGGTAGATCAGGAAAGTTCAGGTTCTATAGCAGCACGTTTTGCAATCGCATGTTTGTCTTCAGTCTTCGACAGCAAAATTCAAAGTGTTCCTCACAGACGAATCAGCAGATAAAAGCGACCACGGTAGCCAGAATGTTGCCTCTGCAAATGGGGCACCCGTCAGCAGTGCTCAAGCACCGGTGGCAGGCGCTGAAGTGGGCGCACGGCAGCACAACTCGATCGCGGGTCGCTGTTCGACAAACTACGCACCGATCGTCCGGTAACTCGACAGCGCCAACAACACCGACCGCGATTGGTGCTGCAGCTGCGGGCACATCTATTGCAGGCTGATCTACTGACTGAGGCCTGTCCTCCAAAATTGATACAAGGTCGAACGCAGAAAGAAGTTCATCCAACACAGAAGTTCCCATCGCATCCTGACAATCTAAAATTTGTTGAATTAGATCGCCAGGTCTTCGAGGCGGCTGAATGTCTAGGTGATGGCAGCGTGTAATGGTGAAATCCACCAGCTGTCGAGAATAACCGAACGACTCCACTGTGTGCCTAATTGGCTGACTAATTTTGTTCAACAAAGTTTGCAGACTCTGCAACGCTCTGATTTTCTCCTGTTCAGACGGGCTGGTCAGCGAACCAGTTTGAGGCGTCAGCAGGCTGACAAGCCGATTATACGAGCATTGACCAGCAGTCACGTGACCTGGATGCAACTGACCAACTGCTGCCTCTTGACCGCAGCAATAGCAAATCAAACGACCGCATTGCTCATCACGAAACAGTCCAGCGTCTGCGATTGCTTCTACAACTTCTGATTCTGTTGGATTGACAGTGTGAACTAACGATCCTAGGCGAGACGATTTCAACGTGTACTTAGGGTGCTTCCCAGCTGTGGCGCATCTGAGCCAAAGCGCTGAAATCAAAATTTCAAAAGCTTTCAGTTCGTTTCTGACGGATCAGTACATCATTGTTAACGAGGAAAAATGAGATAATAAGTGAATTTATCGTGCATTTTCTAATATGGTTTCTATTATTCGATTATGCATCTAGTGCTAGTTGCTGCAAATGTGCGATTCCAATCTGAAATGACCATATGAAGTTGGATGGTTTTTTGCTTTAATGATTTGAGTGGCTTTAGTACATGTAATTCAAAATTGCATTTAAAATTGTTTGTAACATGTTACAGTGCATTAAAATATAAATAAAATTGTGATCTCTTACTTGAAATTTGTTCATAGGCCAGCTAGATTCAGAATGTTCATCGTTATGATGTGAGGCTGCAGGAGCTCAGAGTTAGTTAGGGAAGTTAAAATTTTGTGATTTTTATCGAATAATTTATCGTCAAAAACAACTTTATAGAACAATGGGACGTTTCAGCAAAGATAGATAAATAGTAGATACTTTTACTATACTTCAACTTGTACTTGTGCGAGGTATACGCATAAAAGTTTACGGTACATGTATAGTGTACAAGAGTACATTTGCATGTAGAAGTGCATTTCATACTAATAATACTCGGCATTAGCCATACTTGTACAACAAGTACATTTTCTAAAACACCAATCTAATTGCATTAGTTACGCTCGTATATCTTATTATTTTGTATAAAAAGATTCCTCAGAATCTTGACAGCGTACTTTGTTGTTGTTGTTTGTTGTTGTTGTTGTATAAAAAGAACTACATCAGTTTGAACACAAGTAATTCAGCAAAATAATTACTTACATGTACATTTTTTAAAACGATCTAGTTTGTTATGTCCGCACAATGCTACTTGCAATAGGCGTTGAATTTTAATGAACAAAACTCGATGTACGTCGTACATAGGCTACACGTACACATGCAACTCCGTGGCCATCGGCTGATAAAGTAAATACACTGTTTAAAAAAATAGAACAACCAATCTAAGCCCACTTGAAATCAATGTAAAAACCTGTTGTGTCTCGGGTCATGTGTTAATCATCAGTAATTTTCGGGAGAAAATTACTTGGTTGCCGAATCACGTGATCACGAGTGTACACTAAGTTAATCGAGTGACTATCCCGTTCCCGTCCTAGACTGTTATTATAACATTACCTCGTAAAAGAACACAAAGCGTACTATGCTGTCTACCAGGTGGAATTGCATTCCGCTCCTCTTGAAGGATGTTGAACATTCAAATGGGCAGCGATAATTATTTCTTTCTGAGCGGGAGTAAGCATCTCTGCGACCGTGTGTTGTTGGGTTAGCCCAAAGGGGGTGCTGCTTAAAAGCCATTGTTTGGGTGCCATTTTCCAAAGCCCTGACGCACACATGGTCAGGTGATTCGCAAATCGCCACACCCGTTGAGTCCCCAAACCAACGCTACCGAAAGCGAAAGTTAGTGACGAGTCACACGTGACTGGGACACCCCATGTTTACATATAGATTTTCAAGGGGCTGAGATGGCTGTGCCGTTTTTTTTTGCAAAACAGTGCATTATGCATTAGTTGAGAGCTAGCTATAGTAAAAGTATTGTGGTTTAGTTACAGTTATTATTGACTAAAGGATTTATGATGATTCATAGCGTACTGCATTGTATATACATAGCTTCGATATTTGAATATTCAAAATATGCCTAAAATAAATTGTTTGATTAGAAAACCGTAATAAAATTGAAAATTATATTGTTTGTACGTCTTAGATACAACTTCAGTTTAGTGTGCAAATCAATAAAAGTGAAGTGAGTATAATCAGTTGTATAAACTTTTTCCTTTTATAAGGAAAAGTAATATTATTATTAGCTAGGAGTTTTAGCCTATAGGCAAGGGCGCCTGCCTCATGACCGGAAGGTCGTGGGTTCGAGTCCCGGTTCTAGGAGACTATTTGTGCCTTTGAGCAAGGCACTTAATCCCGCATTGCTTCAGTCCACCCAGCTGAGATTGGGTACCAGTTTAAGCTGGGTAAATTTAGTGTGGGTGTTGCGGCCCCTCCAGCCCGTCAAAGCTGAGCAGCTGTACACAGCCCTCGGATGCGTCGCGCAACTAGCTGCGGCTGTGCCGTGGGCTGTACATCTGATTGAAAAGTCGGGTGTCTGCAGACTTCACGATAAAACTCGAATGTTAAAATAAAATTTACAGCTAAGAAGCTCTCGATCAGGCTCGCTTCCACCGATGGCAGTTACGCCTCGAATGCGTCGCACAAGCTGTTCGGCACTGCATGTTGGCAGTAGTTTGGCGTACTGCATGATTTGCAGCCGCAGTTAACGGCGGGCTGACCTTGAGCTGACCCTTTGCTTTTATTTTGGTCTTTGGCTCTCATATTCAGGGGAGAATTGCAACGCTTTAGCTTGAGTGTTTATAGTTAAGCTAATTAAGTGAAGTATTGCTGAGCCAACCAACCTCTGCTGAAGAGCGCACATGGTAGCTCGTACAGGGCTGGCTAAAAGGAACAAAAAACGAAATTTCTATTTTTAGACCTGCCCTGGATTCTCCCTCTAAAGCATGTGACTCGAATGACCGTCGGAATTAAAGACGAAAGAAACGTATTTCCAAACAGACTATATTACCAAAAACTAATTTAAACAGCTAAATTCTTTGCTATGTTTTTGAAATATAAGGTTTCAGGACTTTCAGCAATTGCTTTTGCCTAAACGCTCAGTAAGATTGATATATATTAAAATGGTGTGTATTGCAGCCAAGTAAAGGCATCTGATCCAAGACGTGAAGCTCCCACTAGATTCTATGCCCGAATATATAATAATTGCTTCGCCGACAACTGATCATTTAAAATTGTGTTTATCTACGTAAACAATTGTACATTGGCAAAATTTTGTTTAAATTGTACATAAAAACTTGTTTTTTTTAAATTGGATATAAAAAATTAGACATTACGTAATCGGACATAAAAACAATTCAAATAAACACAATTAGACATAAAACACAATTGGACATGACAATTGTACGCTCGTACATAAAAACACACAGAGGGGTTGTAGCCTAGTGGCTAGGGCGCCTGCCTCATGACCGGATGGTCGTGGGTTCGAGTCACGGCCCTTGCAGACAATTTGTGCTCTTGAGCAAGGCACTTAATCCCGCATTGCTTCAGTCCACCCAGTTGAGATCGGGTACCAGTTTGAGCTAGGTAAATTTAGGGTGGGTGTTGCGGCCCCTCCAGCCCGTCAGGCTGAGCCGAGTACACAGCCCTCGGATGCTTTGCGCAACTAGCTGCGGCTGTGCCGTGGGCTGTACATCTGGTCGAAAGGTCTGGTGTCTAAATTTAATTAATTAAATTACATACACAAGCAGTCGCAGGATGCGTCTTGCAATCTAGTTTGCGTCTCTACTGTGGACTGCCGTTGTCAAAAAAAGGATGAATAAAAATATACGAAATTAATACCTTTGCATATTAATTCAACTAAAAATATTACTGGAAGGAACTTTTCACAAAAAAATGCATATTTAAAACTTTTTGATACGCAAAACCTAAAATGAGTGAGGAGACCAGCTGCCGCCAAATTATTATTTGCCACAATTTTACGGACTTGAATAAAACGATCGATTAGATTTGGCACGAAGTCATTGTTAAGATGAACATTGCGAGAGCAATCAAGAGACTTTAGAAGGTACGAAGAAGCACACCAAGTTTCGCACAGGCCATAAAGTACAATGACTGATTAAAGTCAACAGTAGATGTAAGACAAGGATGCATTTCTGTTACCAGCTCTCTTAATTATCTTTATTATAGAAAACGACATTCACTTGGACAATCAGGCCGGCGCGGCGATAGAGGGCCTTGTTGGACACCCGTTCGTGAAGGTGACGTGTGCCAAATTATGAGGTGACAAATTTTCCTACATTAAAAAAAATGCTGCTGATTAACGCACTTAAAACACCCCAATAGCATAATTTCTATTACAAATTTTGCTCTATCGGGGCAATGCAATCAATACACATATTGCACAAACAATCAAGTTGTCACGTTGTAAGCTCGCGCAACAAATAGTTATTGTTAAGGCAAGTGTCACCAAATCACAATAAGTTCGTACTTTGTACCTGTTCTAAGGCCTGGATCGAAGCCCAATTTTTTTCGTACAAGTCACGATTGGCAGAGCACCAATGCACACAGAGTAAACCTCCCAAATAAATATTTATCAGTCGGAAGACACTCGCGTTGGACTGACGTTTATTTCGTGTTTTTTCGCAATGGCTCGATAAAGTTTTTATCTGTTTTCCATTCACTATCAGGCCTATTCTATGGAATACAATGGGAAAATGTGTGAAAATCCACGTGTATAAGAAGGCCAAGTGGTTGCGTGACAATCGGACTAAGTTACCTAAAGCCTCGAGCAGATAGTTTTCTGTCCTATATTAACACCGTGTTCACTTCGAATACAGTGTCCATTGATTTGGATTGTATTGTTCAGGATTTTTCTATTTCACATTGCTAACAAATGAAGTTTATCGGCTTTTTTATAGCCGCCTCGCTCCTAGCTGGATGCGGTGAGTCTGTTCGATTTTTGAGCATCTGACAATAAAAATCGAAACTAGCTTATCCTATTCCGATCCTTTGATCAAAAATGCATCAGCGGTGGCGCAGGAGTGGGACGACCTGCGCGTCAGATTCGGCATTAACCCACTGACCAACTTTGTCCAGATGCCCAGGACTGTTGAGGAGGCCATTAAGGCTGGCTTCAAACAGGAGACCAGCTGCAACGGTGCGTCTGTCCGCGGTTTCAAGCATCAAATTAGATTTTTCCAATACTTGAAATGATCAATGATGATCAACTAAAGTGTTTTTTATTTAACACCAGGTGCCGCTAACAAATTCCTCGGACGTCGGTTCGTTCACAAGAATGGCGACCGTTCCATCATGCTGCTGTACGATGTCAACGGTGTCATTGCGGGAATCCAGACTCACGTGAGTGATAACTTAAATTGGACTAAAGCCCCTTGATTAATTAAACATATTTTCTGCTAGCTACCAATCTCCCTAACAGGTGCCGAAGTCAACAAAGTACCCAACCGCTGGTAACAAGAAGTATCACGACATGTGGGTTGAAGAGCCAACTGCCCACGTGCTCACCGCCTACTTCGTGGATCCCAGTAAGTTTTTTTTAGAAACGCACATGCATTCTAGGTGATTTGATGATACGCGCCATCCTCAAATGATTACCCTACGTCCCCTCATCTCATGCTAGTCCAAAAGCTATCATCAAAAGAATTCCATTTGAACATTGATTAACTTATCCGACTACTTTTTTTACAGGCATCGTTTGCACCACTGGTCGCAGCGCCTCCCAGCTGAACTCGCAGGGCACCGGCACCGGGCTCTACCTGCAGAGAGGCAGCGCCACCAGCAACAACGGTGTCAACACCATGCGTATCCCTAAAAATGAGGCTGACATGCCGAAGACGGCCTGGACTAAGGGAAAGTGCTTCGTGTTCATGGGTGAGTCCACACTGCTCAAATAACTCTCACTTCATCATTCATTGTCAATGCTTCTGTAGGGAGCTTATTACGATCAGATTAATCGTAAATCCCTTCACAGGCCAGCACTATTGGTACAACATGCGGACCAACATGGACTGCGACGATTTCATGCCCTACTTCCTGCTGTACAACAGCGGCAAGCTTGACGGCTTCGGCTTCGCCACGGCGGCCAACTTCGAGGGCGAGTACTACGAGCACCCGACCGTGTCGGTGGCCGGGGTGAGTCACGTGACCGATTTTGATAGTCTATTTCTTTAGATCCTTTACATGTAGTTTCCATCCCGGAACACTGCCCGAAAACTCGCCAAGTTTTTGTGCATCCCCTAAATCATTCATACAGGGCTTCTTCCCGTTTGTCCCTGACTGCATGCACAAGCCCGACTTCGTTCAGACCTTCACCACTGCCCATATCTACATGTACAAACGGCCGTGGACCAAACTGTGCATCTTCTAAACTTATAGCTAAGATGTCCAACGAAAGGCATTGATCGTGGAAATTTACGACCTTTTTGGAGAAAATAAACGGGATATTCTGAGAACTGGCTGTTTATCCGGTTTCCTTGGAATCAATTTGATTTCAAAATTTTTTTTTCAAGTTTTAATTAATTTCCTTCGATCAACAATAATTTGAAGCTCAAAAATCATCGTCAGACCATTGATTGTGGTTTCAGTTCATTAAAATTTTCGTCGAGTGTGAACCATAACTTGAAAATCCTTGGTTAGAACCCCGGCTCAACGAATACAGCTTTCTAGCTGGATTTAATTAAATTTCATAGTGATTTTGATAGATTGATTTTAGCATCTACGAGTATGTACACTAGTGTGAGAATAACTCTTTCAATTATGATGATTTACATTTCATCTATACTTTAAGTATTGTTATAAGCTAGAGAACTGAAATAATGGGCAATAAATATTTGTGAGTATTCCATGTTTCATCTTTTCAACGCGCTGAAAAATTAACGAAATTTTGCGATAAAAATTATGAATGTTTTAAGGCAACAAACAATACGTTCACAAAGTATTGATACATTCTCGTGTGGTGAATCATTTTTATTCACGCCGCGAAAGTCTACTGTGGAGGTGGCGCCGTTGCCATGGCAAACACCGGATAACTCGGCGCCCACTGCGCCATGGCGCCGTTCACATTCTTACCGGCGCCATCCTCAGCCTCCATGTCCACCCGGCCGAACATGCACTCCTCGTAGGTTGGTGGCGCTGCAGCGTTGGACAGTTGACGAGTTTTATAGAAAAATTCATGAAAATGGCGCATTGGAAAGTAACTCCCGAGGAGGACGGACTTACGCGGAACAGATGACGACGGCTGAGTGCTGATGGCCGCCATCGGTCCATCGTAGCCTTGACCGGGGCCTTGAGCCCACGGCACTGAGGACCAGAGCGGCACCGTGCCGATGAGCAGCTCGCAGCACTCCTCCTTCATCGACAGGCAGCAGCCTCCGTCCGCGTTCACCTGAGCGAGCGGGTTTTTTTATTTAATTTAAATTTAGCAACCATAAATGACTCCTAAAACTTGAAAATCTCACCCTGAAATAGTAAAACATTTCGATATTGTTGCAGCCCTCGATGTGTGAGCTGGGCACGGGGTTCACTGGCAGAAGGTGGTTCAGCTGCAGCGTTGCGCCCTGAGCAACTCCCGGCAGTTCAACTGAGGAAGCCACTCGAGTGCTGGATCGGGTCTTGCTTGACGCGTGGAACAGGCACCGCTGCGGGGTTCGGTTGTAGGCATAGTACGAGCGTATGGTAAATCAAGGCGGTCTAGCGCGTCTGCCTTGTGTGCCACTGTTCGAGGTTCGACCTTGCGTTGTAGATTGACTTTTTGTCCGGTTTCGCGGTTTCGTGCACAGGGTCACATTAATTTGGGGCTTCGTGCAGAATTGGTTGGGCTATGGGCCAGTTGCGCCATTTACACCCATGAGGGCAACCCCCAAGGCATGGAGAGTGTAAATTCCTGGAATCGCTACTTGTACACCCTATGTGAGTGCGTGACTGGGTGCCGGCCTGCGTGTGTGTCTATGCCTGTGTACTGCAGTGTGACTGAAGGCGCTTCAGGAGTCAGCGCAATGGACAGTCATGCCCAGTCGCTGGTTGTCGGACAATGTCGCTTCAAGCGTCAAGATGTCTGCAGCCCTCTAGCAGATTGTTTTTTACTATTGTAAATCTGGTAGTGCGTAGACCCAGCAATCATCGGAATCACCGAATCCATCTGAACGCATCTAAAGGTAATTCTCGTTTGCTAGCACTAATGCTCAAAGCCCTAGTAATGTCAAAGACAGACACACCCTGCGATGAGTTGACACGCTTCGATTAACAAGGCTTGAATTTGAAATGAAAAAGGATGATTCGATAAGAAGCCATCAATATTCAGACCGTTTTCCCTATATAAATTACACGAATTTGATAAGAAATTTTGCGTCTGCAAGGCAAAAAAAATATTTTAACTGCGAAAACTAGACTTAATCAGACATGACGAGTCCTATTGACTTCTACTTACTATTCCAAAATGACTTTATCGGTAAGAATTTTCCTCTTCGCCAGATTTTTAAGACGATTTTTATTATTCCATTGCGATTAATTTTTAGGCTTCAAACAATTTATCACCGTGGGGTCTGCCGCCGCAAACTTTACATTTCCCGAACCTATGATTAAAGAATTTTATGTGCGACTGATTCAATTCTACTGGATTAAAATGCTCAATTATGGACTCGGAATCGCTAAAGCTGCCGGCTACCCAATAGGCGTACTGCTGCAAGTACTCGCCTTGGTTTACCTGGTCCGCGGCAACTCCGGCTATTCACCTTCGTCAAGAAAATGGTTCCTGGTTGTTGTTGGCGCCGATCTGGCCAGCGGTGTCTATCGAATTTACGAGATCATTACAGTCGATTTTCAATCCGCGTATCCCAGGGCTGAGTGGGGACCGGGTGTGACTCTATCTAACCTCATGTGGGGCCTCCGGAGCAGAGATCACGTGCAATTACAGTTTATCATGTGTCGACTATTTTTCATTGTGATTTACTTTCCAGTTTACCTGTCCCCAATCGCCCTGACAACAAGCTCGATTGTTCGCTGCTACTGCGTCAAGTATCCAGCCACGGCGAAGGCTAAATTAACTGTCCAAACAGAGAGAAATTTGATTTTGTTGGTTTCCGCTTTGGCTCTCGTCGTTTCTGGCGTGATCGGCGGACTCATGGTCGAGGGCTGGTCAAGCACTAGGCAAGTTGTGGACCTGGAGATCACCGGCGGTCCAGTTTACATTGGCAACTGTCGCGTGCCCGACTACTCCGGCATCAATTCTGACAAAGTTGACATTCTGACCGGGTTTCACTTCATGCTGGTTGTTGCTTTCATTATCTGCTTTTTCAACACGGTGGCCTCGGCGATTATTTTGTCGATGCAGGCGCAGCTGAAGCGCAGCGTCACAGCGTCATCCTCAGGAGTCGAAGCTGAGAGATTTCAGGCTGCCGAGATTCGAGCCACAATCAGACAACTGGGCATGAGCCTCACCTTGATTGTCTGCTTCTTTTTGTCACGACTGCTTCTAGTGATTGGGGCAAGAATGGACTATATGGAGAGCCCCATCGCGTGTAAGTGCAATGCATGATATTTGACCGAGGTGTGGGGTGCTTTCACATCCCTAAATCCACAGTTTCATAGCTATTCTAGCTGTTTATGAAGAAACGAAGTACAAGAAGATTAAAAACAAGTCTCTTGCATTTAGGGGATGCGAAATTTAGGGAATGTAAAACGCTCCCCCTAGCTGTGTGTCAATTAGCTGTTTAGATTAAACTAGCACCTTTAGACCCCTCTCCGGGGGGTCCTGAATGTAAACACTAAAAACGTCTTAAACAAGAATTTATTTCCTTAAAAATGCTAAAGAATTATTTTTACCAACTTTTTATTAAGTTTTCAAATTAAAATTTGTTTAAATCTTTAAAAAATTTCAGTCGTTGTGGTCGAACGCACGGCAGTGTTTCTGTTCCACATTCCCTATTTCACCAATACGGTGTTTATCGCTGGCCTATCTAAAGATTTTTACAAACTTCGGTACCTCTGGGCCAAGAAATATCGATCGGAAATATCGATGGCAACTGAATTGGCCTGAATTCAAAACGAATATTTTGTTCTTGTTTGACAACAAAAGTGACTAATTAAAAGTGGATTGAAATAAATGGATTTGTTATAGTTAATTTTGGCTAAATCGAAGCATTAAAATGAGCTGGTGCTCTTGCGGTGTAGGCTACTGGTCTATTATTTCTTGTGTTTATCGGATAACTAATCCCCTTACTTATCCTACTAATCCTTAAGCTACTGGTTTAGTGGATTGCTACCGCCAGATTTGTGGTTCCCTAATGCATAAGTCAGCGATAAGCTATTTTATGTCTGTAATTAATCCGTTATTCCTTGGGCTTGACTCCAATATTAGTGACTCCGATCCTTAAACCAGCTCGACTTTTGTATTGATTAAACATTTGTCGTTAAAAACGAATACACTAATAAGATAGGAGCAATGTTTTTAAGCCCCCTAATGCCTCCTTATTACCTAACCTAAACCCCCCGGGACTGCGGTCCCCTAAGTTCGAATTACTGTTTATGGTTAAAGACTTATAGAATAACCTAATATATAAAATTTTCATTATTTTATTGAATTTATTCCCCGATAGTCAAGCTCTTGTTGTATAACCTACCTGATAAATCTCGAGGCTGACGCTCTCCAACTCAGTGCTACTCGTGTTGAGAATCTCCCCGGTGACGTGGACCTGTTCCCCTGGTACGTAACCCCGTTTCGGCAGCTGCACCCACATGCGCAGCTTGCCGCAACAGCAGTTGAAACAGTAACAGCAATTAACGTCGAATTCGTTCTCATTTGAGAACGGTCCGATGGCGTCAAGCGGCCGGTTGTTCAAATCGAAGTCGCGAATCACGGTGTAAAACTTCTGCGCGTAGTTGTCAAACTTCCACGGCCGGTCGATGTTGGCCTTGATGTAGTACCGGATCCTACCAACGTCGCCTTCAAACGAACAGGGCGCCGTTGGGGGAATCTGGAAAGTCATCGGGTAGTAGTACTCCCCAGCCGGATGGCAGTCCGAGTAGGGACCTGCGCCGCTGGGAGCTGAGGGTGGGCGGTAAATTCGAGCACGTATATTTATAATCTACCAGTTGATACCCTGATCTACCATTTGATACTTGAATCTACTAGTTGATACCCGAATCCACTAGTTGATACCCGAATCCACTAGTTGATACCCGAATCCACTAGTTGATACCCGAATCTACCAGTTGATACCGGAATCTACCAGTTAATACCCGAATCTACCAGTTGATACCCGAATCCACTAGTTGATACCCGAATCCACTAGTTGATACCCGAATCTACCAGTTGATACCCGAATCTACCAGTTGATACCCGAATCTACCAGTTGATACCCGAATCTACCAGTTGATACCCGAATCTACCAGTTGATACCCGAATATACCAGTTGATACCCGAATCTGCTAGCTGGTACCCAAATCTACTAGTTGATACCCGAATCTACCAGTTAATACCCGAATCTACTAGTTGATACCCGAATCTACTAGTTGATACCCGAATTTAATAGTTTATACCCGAATCTACTAGTTGATACCCGAATCTACTAGTTGATACCCGAATCTACCCAGTTGATACCCGAATCTACCAGTTGATACCCGAATCTACTAGCTGGTACCCAAATCTACTAGTTGATACCCGAATCTACTAGTTGATACCCGAATCTACCAGTTAATACCCGAATCTACTAGTTGATACCCGAATCTACTAGTTAATACCCGAATCTACTAGTTAATACCCGAATCTACCCAGTTGATACCCGAATCTACTAGCTGGTACCCAAATCTACTAGTTGATACCCGAATCTACCAGTTGATACCCGAATCTACCAGTTGATACCTGAATCTACCCAGTTGATACCCGAATCTACCAGTTGATACCCGAATCTACCAGTTGATACCCGAATCTACCCAGTTGATACCCGAATCTACCAGTTAAAACCCGAATCTACTAGCTGGTACCCAAATCTACTAGTTGATACCCGAATCTACTAGTTGATACCCTAATCTACTAGTTGACACCCGAATCTACCAGTTGATACCCGAATCTACTAGTTGATACCCAAATCTACCAGTTGATACCCGAATCTACCAGTTGATACCCAAATCTACTAGTTGATACCCCAATCTACCAGTTGATACCCGAATCTACCCAGTTGATACCCAAATCTACTAGTTGATACCCTAATCTACCAGTTGATACCCAAATCTACCCAGTTGATATCCGAATCTACCAGTTGATACCCGAATCTACTAGTTGATACCCAAATCTACCAGTTGATACCCGAATCTACCAGTTGAACTCCAGAATCTACCGATCAATACGCTCGTAGACAAATAAACCAGTTGAAACCTAAAGTAATAGCTCGTACTCTTCAAAGTAAGATAACCAAACTCACTGAACAGCGGCACCTTCTGGTCGATGTAGACCTCCTCCGAGCTATAGTGCTTAGTGTAAGACCTCTTGCCTGATCCCTTCGTTTCGGTCCAATGAACGTAGCTGTTGCCAAATAGTTTCACGTAGATGGCTGAAGATAACAAACGTAGCCATAAATTATTTTCTGATTAAAAAACTAAAGTAAGAGCGTAGAAATAGGTTTTAAAAAGTTGCTCACCTCGACACTTCACTGGCTCGCGAAGCACCAGGTGCACACGAATAGAAACAGTTTGACCTGACCGATAAACAGAGCGCGGATTTTCCGCCGAATCATCGAATAATATTTCGAATGTTTGAACCTTCATTCCTGTTTTAAAAATTATGCGATTGAGGATTTAATGATCGGATTTAAAGGTAAGGCTGGGATCAGAATGTCAGTCAGGTGAGGCTGGGATTAGAATGTCAGTCAGGTGAGGCTGGGATCAGAATGTCAGTCAGGTGAGGCTGGGATCAGAATGTCAGTCAGGTGAGGCTGGGATTAGAATGTCAGTCAGGTGAGGCTGGGATCAGAATGTCAGTCAGGTGAGGCTGGGATCAGAATGTCAGTCAGGTGAGGCTGGGATCAGAATGTCAGTCAGGTGAGGCTGGGATCAGAATGTCAGTCAGGTAAGGCTGGGATTAGAATGTCAGTCAGGTGAGGCTGGGATCAGAATGTCAGTCAGGTGAGGCTGGGATCAGAATGTCAGTCAGGTGAGGCTGGGATTAGAATGTCAGTCAGGTGAGGCTGGGATCAGAATGTCAGTCAGGTGAGGCTGGGATCAGAATGTCAGTCAGGTGAGGCTGGGATCAGAATGTCAGTCAGGTAAGGCTGGGATTAGAATGTCAGTCAGGTGAGGCTGGGATCAGAATGTCAGTCAGGTGAGGCTGGGATCAGAATGTCAGTCAGGTGAGGCTGGGATCAGAATGTCAGTCAGGTGAGGCTGGGATCAGAATGTCAGTCAGGTGAGGCTGGGATCAGAATTTCAGGTGAGTCAGTTCCACATACAAAGTAATTGTGAGAATATTAGTTGAACATTTGTTTTAATTAATCAAATTACCAGAAGATTTTTAGGAAATTGATATCATAGCCTGAATTAATGCATGCCATGCATCTGTTCACGAAAATTTGTTTAAGTACTCCACACAATCCCGAATCCCAATTCAATTATCTCTAATTGGAATGGTATCTGCAGGCGCACAATAGTCAAACAAAGCAGTCAGAGTCTACAGTACAGCCCCAAAAAACTCAAAGTCTAATATTTATCTATACGGTCAGACTTTTTCACCAAATACATTTTTCACAGACTAATGTCTGAATAAACGTGCAGTGGTGAGTCCAGCTTGGGCACCACAGATGCAGTGAGTTTTTTGTGTTTAGTTTAGATAATCTAAAAATAAACCCGAGAAATAGACAAATAAAGAGCGTAATGAAATTATGAAAGACACATGCAGAAAATGACTGCAATTATAAAACTTACTCAGACCATTTTGACACCTAAAAATGATTTTCTTAGCAGCTTAACTGAAAATAGGAAAGTATGGGAATTTAGGGTACCAAATTTTCTAAAATTTCACACTGCATTTACGTGGAGTGACTGCATGAAAAAGTTTTTTTTTCATTTCGTCGGGATTTCACACTACAATTATTTGGGTAAAATAAAATGCATTTTTTGTGCGGAATAGAAGCGGCTAATTGTGTCTTGTCTTTTTTTACAATGAGAAGGCTTGACACTTGGTTAAGTTAAATGAAACGAGAATTCAGCTCCGAAAGACTTTATTTGGTGCCTTCCATTTCTCTTTAGTTTATGTTTCACTTCGCACTAGGCTCTTTAAGCTTTAGCCTAAGGACACCTTAAGTAGAAGGACGGGACACTTCGTTTCTTGGAAAGTTTTTTGAGTCCAATATTCGCGAAAAAATACACTACGGAGATAGGAAATTTGCAGTTTTTCGACATAAAATTGAAGATTGCGCTCGATTGGACGCAGATTCAAATCTCATCTTTTGATATGTGTTTCCTGCCTTCTTACTCTATCAAACTATGTACGTCTTAATGTGAAAAATTGATCTTCCTATTATTTCCTAGCAAAAAAACTACAAAATGACAAATAGCCAATCCAAAGAGAATCGGACATTGACATGTGACTGGACCAGCAAAATTTATCCAAAATACTGATTGATAGAAATGTTTTTTAAATAAAACAGACTTGATTAGAAGAGGATCAGAACCTGCCCAGTTGGTAAAATACACTTTATTGAAATTATAATTTTTGACAAATGTTTTACAAGACAAAAAAATTGAAAGATTAATACATAGTTCGATAGAGTAATAAGGCAGGAACCACATATCAAAGGATGAGATTTGCATCTGCTTCCAATCGAGTGCAATCTTTAATTTTTATGTCGAAAAACTGCAAATTTCCTATCTCCGTAGTGTATTTTTTTCGCGAAAATTGGACTCCAAAAGCTTTCCAAGAAACAAAGTAAATTTATCTCCAGATATTGGATTCAATGAATAGCTACATGCATCACATTTTTTTAAATAAACAATTAAACTTACATCGAGACAAAATTTGATTCAATAAAAACTGCTTACCAATTTCTTTCTTGCAATCACTTTAGTAAATCCCAAAAAATGGTTCGTCTGCTAGCTATAGAAGATCTGGAGCAAGACAGTGAGCTACTCAGCAAACAGGCTGCGACTAAAAAGTGTATTTCTGACATTAAAAAAAGAACAAATTTTTCATGCTCCAATAACAGTCGACCAATTGCACAAAAGTTTGCCCAGATAAGATTTCGTTTCTATTAGGGGTACGAAAATCAGTTTTTGTAGCCATGCATGCAGCTAGTCAAGCCAATATACTGGCGAGAGCTGCTGGCTAAAGTTTGCTTAGCAACAGCCACACCGACTGTACAATAGATAAGATTTGGAGTTATAGCTTTATGGCTAAACTTATATATCATAGTTTAGACTATAGCTATTGAAGGTTTTACAGGTTTTTAGGCTGTACTGAGAGATCTGTAATGTGGCGTGGCTGATAAGGCTTTAAATATGTAAAGTTCTTGTACAAAAACTGTAACTAATGACTAATTAATCATATTATTATTATTATTACTGCGAATTTTTTTAAAAAACAATTTGGGAATTATTAGACTGCAAAAGCTATCGGGGACTTAGGAGTAAAGGGACTGTACCTTACGTGCATGCAATTTTTTATCTCTTTTTCAAAGCTAAGATGGGTTAAAATATGCAATATTTGTTACTATGAGTAGCTAGTGCTTTCTGCCGCTGCTGTCTTATTTTAGTTGAAATTCTAAGCGTATGAGCTGCAATTTTCAGCTGCAATTTCGCACTTTTACGCCTGAAAAATTCAAATAAACAAAAAAGGATAGCAAACTCAAAAATTGTTGTAAACGTACAAATTTCTGATTTGCTCGTACTTATCGTTGTACTAATTACAAATTTATTTATATGGAAATATATATACAAAGCTGTTTTAAATTCAATGTGTTTAGTTAGTGACTAAATTCAATAAACGATATAAATAATTTTCAATCGTTTAAACGCCAATATCCAGTGCGTTAAGGAAGCAGTAAATTTTTGCGAGTGCAAAATTTCAGGAGTATTCAATGCCTAATATGACTTTGAGTTTCTTATTATCATTTTGCATTTTCATTTTATAATGCAAGTTAAACAAATAAATACAAGAATTTCTTATAGACCATACGATTACCAGTCGCATTATAACAATAATATATGGGATAGCTAGCTATTACATGCAAAAGCGCACGATTAAAAAGCGTATTAAACATTTTATTGATTGCTCAAGCCACTTTTAAGTCAGTCCATTCAAAAGATCCACTGCGTTGGGCACCGTTAGGTTTTGAAGCTCCGGTAACTAGTTCCGAATAGCTGAAAGATTTTTATTGTAATAAAATATAATTAGTAATTAAGGCCGCAGTATAAGTTTGTAGAAGTAAAACAATTTCTTAAAAACTAATAATACCAATCAAGTTTTTTACCAAACTAAACAAAAATTTAACTAAAAATTCGAATAACTCTCACCTTGGGCCAGCGGTATCCAGGTGCAAATGTCTGCCGGCCCCTGTTGGCGTATTGGCACCGAGCCAATGATAAGCTCGCACAGCTCCTTCCTCACTATGGTTAGTGCGCCTGCCGCCTGAATCTGCGAGATAGATAGACAGAAATAGGTATAATAGATATAGGAATCGATTATTGTATAGACAGACAGCTTTTCGGTGGTAAGATGGATGGATGGATAGATAGATAGATAATTAGATAGATAGATAGATAGATAGATAGATAATTAGATAGATAGATAGATAGATAGATAGATAATTAGATAGATAGATAGATAGATAGATAGATAGATAGATAGATAGATAGATAGATAGATAGATAGATAGATAGATAGATAATTAGATAGATAGATAGATAGATAGATAGATAATTAGATAGATAGATAGATAGATAGATAGATAATTAGATAGATAGATAGATAGATAGATAGATAGATAGATAGATAGATAGATAGATAGATAGATAGATAGATAGATAGATAGATAGATAGATAGATAGATAGATAGATAGATAGATAGATAGATAGATAGATAGATAGATAGATAGATAGATAGATAGATAGATAGATAGATAGATAGATAGATAGATAGATAGATAGATAGATAGATAGACAGATAGATAGATAGATAGATAGATAGATAGATAGATAGATAGATAGATAGATAGATAGATAGATAGATAGATAGATAGATAGATAGATAGATAGATAGATAGATAGATAGATAGATAGATAGATAGATAGATAGATAGATAGATAGATAGATAGATAGATAGATAGATAGATAGATAGATAGATAGATAGATAGATAGATAGATAGATAGATAGATAGATAGATAGATAGATAGATAGATAGATAGATAGATAGATAGATAGATAGATAGATAGATAGATAGATAGATAGATAGATAGATAGATAGATAGATAGATAGATAGATAGATAGATAGATAGATAGATAGATAGATAGATAGATAGATAGATAGATAGATAGATAGATAGATAGATAGATAGATAGATAGATAGATAGATAGATAGATAGATAGATAGATAGATAGATAGATAGATAGATAGATAGATAGATAGATAGATAGATAGATAGATAGATAGATAGATAGATAGATAGATAGATAGATAGATAGATAGATAGATAGATAGATAGATAGATAGATAGATAGATAGATAGATAGATAGATAGATAGATAGATAGATAGATAGATAGATAGATAGATAGATAGATAGATAGATAGATAGATAGATAGATAGATAGATAGATAGATAGATAGATAGATAGATAGATAGATAGATAGATAGATAGATAGATAGATAGATAGATAGATAGATAGATAGATAGATAGATAGATAGATAGATAGATAGATAGATAATTAGATAGATAGATAGATAATTAGATAGATAGATAGATAATTAGATAGATAGATAGATAATTAGATAACTAATAATATGCAGATAGGTAGATGTATAAGTGCTTGTAAGGGAACCAATGAGTCTCAAAATATTTCATGAGTCGTAATTAGACACATTATTGAAACGTACCCGAAAGAAGTAATTCAAATTGATGTTGCTGCAGCCCTGCAGGTAGCTGCAGTAGACATTCTGCACCGGCAGCAAGTGACTGAGCTGCATTGTTTGGCCCGCTGGTAGCGGAGGCAGCCGGACCATTGAAGCGGAGCGCCACTTTTGATTATTGTTTCCTTTGGCTCGGAGCTCGCAAAGCTGTGAATTGACGGGCACAAAGGATAAGTTTTTTTTCTGATGAAAAATATTGCAATTAAACCCTAAAGAGCACTTACCGCGCTCTCACTGAAATTAAACCCTAGAGAGCGCTCACCCCACTGTAATTAAACCCTAGAGAGCGCTCACCCCACTGTAATTAAACCCTAGAGAGCGCTCACCCCACTGTAATTAAACCCTAGAGAGCACTCACCCCACTGTAATTAAACCCTAGAGAGCGATCACCCCACTGTAAGAAACCCTAGAGAGCACTCACTCCACTGTAATTAAACCTTAATAAGCACACGCTAGAACCACTTAGAATGCATCCCAATGCACCAAAACTTCTCATCAAGCACTTCAACACCACAGGCTCAATTCGTCAATCTACCTCCGCTATCTCCATAGTAACAAGGCTGAAATCAACGCTGCCAACATTGTGCAACTCGCCAGTAACTTGTATTTGCTCCCCGATCGCAAATCCGCGCTTATTTAGTCTGACTCGAATATCCAGTCTGCTAAAGATTCGATTGAAAATAGCGCTGCAAGATACTCGAGTGTGCTCCTGTTGGTCAGACTCGCACGGCCCCGTCAACGACGGCACAACCAAGTTTAGATCCAGGTCGCGCACCACAATGATGTCTTTAATAACTTCCTCGTTCGAGTGGCTGGAGCGATGCATCTTCGCTTTAATTGAGTAAGTTACTCCGTTTGCGCCGTCAAGTTTGAAGCTGGGAGCGAGGTTGGCCGGTAGCTCGATTGTAAACGGATAGAAGTATTCGCCGGGCGGGTGGAAGGCCTGGTTACCGGCTGGCGGTGCTGCGAAGTCAGGGGTGAAAGATTTATAATGCAAAGGAAAAGGCTTATTAGAGTGAAAGTGTGAATCGATAACAGTTTATAAAAACTTACTAAATACTTGCATCTCCAATTCGATCATGGTTTCCTTAGACGAGCAATAGGAATTTTTCCCCCTTCTCCAGTAAACGTTTGACGAGCCATTGACGCGGACAACAATGTCTAGGGAAAATTTTGTGCTCGAAAATCGTATTAAAAACGTTTTAGAGAGGATTATAGAGATACATAAGATAAATTATTAAGGTTTTGTCCAGTGGAATAATCCTGAGGGTGGTGATGGTTAATTGTGTACAGAAACAGACTAAACCTACTGTAGAAAGCCTATTTTTTATCGAGTTTTTATTTTCTTGGAAAAACGCGAATTTGAATTTACGGAAATTTGTGTAAAAATGTGTAAAAATATGCGATCTTTGTTTTACTGTATTAATAAAATTTTATTCGAGTGACTTTAACAAAATTTAAGTGACCAGTATAAAAAGACGCGAGCAGAGGCTGCGAAAAACCAACCGGCTCCGCCTCGGCAATCCACAATAATAACTTTGTGAGTTTTTCAACCAGAAATATCTGAGTCTTAAGTCTTACTTACTTACCTGCTTAGGCAGAGAAAATCTGCTTCTAAAAGCGAGAATTGGGGAATACCTGCCAAAGGCAGAGAAACCGCCCAGACGGCGAGATAAAACCTGCGAAAGCAGAGAATCCACCTTAGGGTGAGAAAGACCGCTGAGAAAGCGAGATATACTGCCACAGTGCGAGAATAAAGAATAGGGAATTCGGCTTAGGGCTAGGGAATCTCTAGGTAATTAAGGCTGCGACCCTCTAATCCGGGTACCGCCCAAATTTCGGACTGGGATTACCGCTCGGCCCAGCAAACGCTACCAGCTAGCCCAGTAAACGCTACCAAACGAATGAGTAATTAAGTAATTTTCTAGGAAATAGGGTACAGTTTAATAGATCAGATAAGAGCCCTACAACAACACTGACTGAAGTAAACACTTCCGTCCTGAATGTTAATTGTGTACAGAAACAGACTAAACCTACTGACTGAAGTAAAACACACCCGCCCTGAGGGTTAATTGTGTACAGAAACAGACTGAACCTACTGACTGAAGTTAAACACACCCGCCCTGAATGTTAATTGTGTACAGAAACAGACTGAACCTACTGACTGAAGTAAAACACACCCGCCCTGAAGGTTAATTGTGTACAGAAACAGACTGAACCTACTGACTGAAGTAAAACACACCCGCCCTGAAGGTTAATTGTGTACAGAAACAGACTGAACCTACTGACTGAAGTAAAACACACCCGCCCTGAATGTTAATTGTGTACAGAAACAGACTGAACCTACTAACTGAAGTTAAACACCCGCCCTGAAGGTTAATTGTGTACAGAAACAGACTGAACCTACTGACTGAAGTAAAACACCCGCCCTGAATGTTAATTGTGTACAGAAACAGACTGAACCTACTGACTGAAGTTAAACACACCCGTCCTGAATGTTATTTGTGTACAGAAACAGACTGAACCTACTGACTGAAGTAAAACACACCCGCCCTGAAGGTTAATTGTGTACAGAAACAGAGTGAACCTACTGACTGAAGTAAAACACACCCGCCCTGAATGTTAATTGTGTACAGAAACAGACTGAACCTACTGACTGAAGTAAAACACACCCGCCCTGAATGTTAATTGTGTACAGAAACAGACTGAACCTACTGACTGAAGTAAAACACACCCGCCCTGAAGGTTAATTGTGTACAGAAACAGACTAAACCTACTGACTGAAGTTAAACAAACCCGCCCTGAATGTTAATTGTGTACAGAAACAGACTAAACCTACTGACTGAAGTTAAACAAACCCGCCCTGAATGTTAATTGTGTACAGAAACAGACTGAACCTACTAACTGAAGTTAAACACCCGCCCTGAAGGTTAATTGTGTACAGAAACAGACTGAACCTACTGACTGAAGTAAAACACCCGCCCTGAATGTTAATTGTGTACAGAAACAGACTGAACCTACTGACTGAAGTTAAACACACCCGTCCTGAATGTTATTTGTGTACAGAAACAGACTGAACCTACTGACTGAAGTAAAACACACCCGCCCTGAAGGTTAATTGTGTACAGAAACAGAGTGAACCTACTGACTGAAGTAAAACACACCCGCCCTGAATGTTAATTGTGTACAGAAACAGACTGAACCTACTGACTGAAGTAAAACACACCCGCCCTGAATGTTAATTGTGTACAGAAACAGACTGAACCTACTGACTGAAGTAAAACACACCCGCCCTGAAGGTTAATTGTGTACAGAAACAGACTAAACCTACTGACTGAAGTTAAACAAACCCGCCCTGAATGTTAATTGTGTACAGAAACAGACTAAACCTACTGACTGAAGTTAAACAAACCCGCCCTGAATGTTAATTGTGTACAGAAACAGACTGAACCTACTGACTGAAGTAAAACACACCCGCCCTGAAGGTTAATTGTGTACAGAAACAGACTGAACCTACTGACTGAAGTAAAACACACCCGCCCTGAATGTTAATTGTGTACAGAAACAGACTGAACCTACTGACTGAAGTAAAACACACCCGCCCTGAATGTTAATTGTGTACAGAAACAGACTGAACCTACTGACTGAAGTAAAACACACCCGCCCTGAAGGTTAATTGTGTACAGAAACAGACTGAACCTACTGACTGAAGTTAAACAAACCCGCCCTGAATGTTAATTGTGTACAGAAACAGACTGAACCTACTGACTGAAGTAAAACACACCCGCCCTGAAGGTTAATTGTGTACAGAAACAGACTGAACCTACTGACTGAAGTTAAACAAACCCGCCCTGAATGTTAATTGTGTACAGAAAAGGACTAAACCTACTGACTAAGGTTAAACAAACCCGCCCTGAAGGTTAATTGTGTACAGAAACAGACTGAACCTACTGACTGAAGTTAAACAAACCCGCCCTGAAGGTTAATTGTGTACAGAAACAGACTGAACCTACTGACTGAAGTAAAACACCCGCCCTGAATGATAATTGTGTACAGAAACAGACTGAACCTACTGACTGAAGTAAAACACACCCGCCCTGAAGGTTAATTGTGTACAGAAACAGACTGAACCTACTGACTGAAGTAAAACACACCCGCCCTGAAGGTTAATTGTGTACAGAAACAGACTGAACCTACTGACTGAAGTAAAACACACCCGCCCTGAAGGTTAATTGTGTACAGAAACAGACTAAACCTACTGACTGAAGTAAAACACACCCGCCCTGAATGTTAATTGTGTACAGAAACAGACTGAACCTACTGACTGAAGTAAAACACACCCGCCCTGAAGGTTAATTGTGTACAGAAACAGACTGAACCTACTGACTGAAGTTAAACACCCGCCCTAAAGGTTAATTGTGTACAGAAACAGACTGAACCTACTGACTGAAGTAAAACACACCCGCCCTGAAGGTTAATTGTGTACAGAAACAGACTGAACCTACTGACTGAAGTAAAACACACCCGCCCTGAAGGTTAATTGTGTACAGAAACAGACTGAACCTACTGACTGAAGTAAAACACCCGCCCTGAAGGTTAATTGTGTACAGAAACAGACTGAACCTACTGACTGAAGTTAAACAAACCCGCCCTGAAGGTTAATTGTGTACAGAAACAGACTGAACCTACTGACTGAAGGTAAACACACCCGCCCTGAAGGTTAATTGTGTACAGAAACAGACTGAACCTACTGACTGAAGTAAAACACCCGCCCTGAATGTTAATTGTGTACAGAAACAGACTGAACCTACTGACTGAAGTTAAACAAACCCGCCCTGAATGTTAATTGTGTACAGAAACAGACTGAACCTACTGACTGAAGTAAAACACACCCGCCCTGAAGGTTAATTGTGTACAGAAACAGACTGAACCTACTGACTGAAGTAAAACACCCGCCCTGAAGGTTAATTGTGTACAGAAACAGACTAAACCTACTGACTGAAGTAAAACACACCCGCCCTGAAGGTTAATTGTGTACAGAAACAGACTGAACCTACTGACTGAAGTTAAACAAACCCGCCCTGAAGGTTAATTGTGTACAGAAACAGACTGAACTTACTGACTGAAGTTAAACACACCCGCCCTGAATGTTAATTGTGTACAGAAACAGACTGAACCTACTGACTGAAGTAAAACACCCGCCCTGAATGTTAATTGTGTACAGAAACAGACTGAACCTACTGACTGAAGTAAAACACACCCGCCCTGAAGGTTAATTGTGTACAGAAACAGACTGAACCTACTGACTGAAGTAAAACACACCCGCCCTGAAGGTTAATTGTGTACAGAAACAGACTGAACCTACTGACTGAAGTAAAACACACCCGCCCTGAATGTTAATTGTGTACAGAAACAGACTAAACCTACTGACTGAAGTAAAACACACCCGCCCTGAAGGTTAATTGTGTAAAGAAACAGACTGAACCTACTGACTGAAGTAAAACACACCCGCCCTGAATGTTAATTGTGTACAGAAACAGACTGAACCTACTGACTGAAGTAAAACACACCCGCCCTGAAGGTTAATTGTGTACAGAAACAGACTGAACCTACTGACTGAAGTTAAACACACCCGTCCTGAATGTTATTTGTGTACAGAAACAGACTGAACCTACTGACTGAAGTAAAACACACCCGCCCTGAAGGTTAATTGTGTACAGAAACAGAGTGAACCTACTGACTGAAGTAAAACACACCCGCCCTGAATGTTAATTGTGTACAGAAACAGACTGAACCTACTGACTGAAGTAAAACACACCCGCCCTGAATGTTAATTGTGTACAGAAACAGACTGAACCTACTGACTGAAGTAAAACACACCCGCCCTGAAGGTTAATTGTGTACAGAAACAGACTAAACCTACTGACTGAAGTTAAACAAACCCGCCCTGAATGTTAATTGTGTACAGAAACAGACTAAACCTACTGACTGAAGTTAAACAAACCCGCCCTGAATGTTAATTGTGTACAGAAACAGACTGAACCTACTGACTGAAGTAAAACACACCCGCCCTGAAGGTTAATTGTGTACAGAAACAGACTGAACCTACTGACTGAAGTAAAACACACCCGCCCTGAATGTTAATTGTGTACAGAAACAGACTGAACCTACTGACTGAAGTAAAACACACCCGCCCTGAATGTTAATTGTGTACAGAAACAGACTGAACCTACTGACTGAAGTAAAACACACCCGCCCTGAAGGTTAATTGTGTACAGAAACAGACTGAACCTACTGACTGAAGTTAAACAAACCCGCCCTGAATGTTAATTGTGTACAGAAACAGACTGAACCTACTGACTGAAGTAAAACACACCCGCCCTGAAGGTTAATTGTGTACAGAAACAGACTGAACCTACTGACTGAAGTTAAACAAACCCGCCCTGAATGTTAATTGTGTACAGAAACAGACTAAACCTACTGACTAAGGTTAAACAAACCCGCCCTGAAGGTTAATTGTGTACAGAAACAGACTGAACCTACTGACTGAAGTTAAACAAACCCGCCCTGAAGGTTAATTGTGTACAGAAACAGACTGAACCTACTGACTGAAGTAAAACACCCGCCCTGAATGATAATTGTGTACAGAAACAGACTGAACCTACTGACTGAAGTAAAACACACCCGCCCTGAAGGTTAATTGTGTACAGAAACAGACTGAACCTACTGACTGAAGTAAAACACACCCGCCCTGAAGGTTAATTGTGTACAGAAACAGACTGAACCTACTGACTGAAGTAAAACACACCCGCCCTGAAGGTTAATTGTGTACAGAAACAGACTAAACCTACTGACTGAAGTAAAACACACCCGCCCTGAAGGTTAATTGTGTAAAGAAACAGACTGAACCTACTGACTGAAGTAAAACACACCCGCCCTGAATGTTAATTGTGTACAGAAACAGACTGAACCTACTGACTGAAGTAAAACACACCCGCCCTGAATGTTAATTGTGTACAGAAACAGACTGAACCTACTGACTGAAGTAAAACACACCCGCCCTGAAGGTTAATTGTGTACAGAAACAGACTGAACCTACTGACTGAAGTAAAACACACCCGCCCTGAAGGTTAATTGTGTACAGAAACAGACTGAACCTACTGACTGAAGTTAAACAAACCCGCCCTGAATGTTAATTGTGTACAGAAACAGACTAAACCTACTGACTGAAGTAAAACACACCCGCCCTGAAGGTTAATTGTGTACAGAAACAGACTGAACCTACTGACTGAAGTAAAACACACCCGCCCTGAAGGTTAATTGTGTACAGAAACAGACTGAACCTACTGACTGAAGTTAAACACACCCGCCCTGAATGTTAATTGTGTACAGAAACAGACTGAACCTACTGACTGAAGTAAAACACACCCGCCCTGAATGTTAATTGTGTACAGAAACAGACTAAACCTACTGACTGAAGTAAAACACACCCGCCCTGAATGTTAATTGTGTACAGAAACAGACTAAACCTACTGACTGAAGTAAAACACACCCGCCCTGAATGTTAATTGTGTACAGAAACAGACTGAACCTACTGACTGAAGTTAAACAAACCCGTCCTGAATGTTAATTGTGTACAGAAACAGACTGAACCTACTGACTGAAGTTAAACAAACCCGCCCTGAATGTTAATTGTGTACAGAAACAGACTGAACCTACTGACTGAAGTAAAACACACCCGCCCTGAAGGTTAATTGTGTACAGAAACAGACTGAACCTACTGACTGAAGTTAAACACACCCGCCCTGAAGGTTAATTGTGTACAGAAACAGACTGAACCTACTGACTGAAGTAAAACACACCCGCCCTAAAGGTTAATTGTGTACAGAAACAGACTGAACCTACTGACTGAAGTAAAACAAACCCGCCCTGAATGTTAATTGTGTACAAAAACAGACTGAACCTACTGACTGAAGTAAAACACACCCGCCCTGAATGTTAATTGTGTACAGAAACAGACTGAACCTACTGACTGAAGTAAAACAAACCCGCCCTGAATGTTAATTGTGTACAGAAACAGACTAAACCTACTGACTGAAGTAAAACACACCCGCCCTGAATGTTAATTGTGTACAGAAACAGACTAAACCTACTGACTGAAGTAAAACAAACCCGCCCTGAGGGTTAATTGTGTACAGAAACTGACTGAACCTACTGACTGAAGTTAAACAAACCCGCCCTGAATGTTAATTGTGTACAGAAACAGACTAAACCTACTGACTGAAGTTAAACAAACCCGCCCTGAATGTTAATTGTGTACAGAAACAGACTAAACCTACTGACTGAAGTAAAACACACCCGCCCTGAAGGTTAATTGTGTACAGAAACAGACTGAACCTACTGACTGAAGTAAAACACACCCGCCCTGAAGGTTAATTGTGTACAGAAACAGACTAAACCTACTGACTGAAGTTAAACACACCCGCCCTGAAGGTTAATTGTGTACAGAAACAGACTGAACCTACTGACTGAAGTAAAACACACCCGCCCTGAATGTTAATTGTGTACAGAAACAGACTGAACCTACTGACTGAAGTAAAACACACCCGCCCTGAATGTTAATTGTGTACAGAAACAGACTAAACCTACTGACTGAAGTAAAACACACCCGCCCTAAAGGTTAATTGTGTACAGAAACAGACTGAACCTACTGACTGAAGTAAAACACACCCGCCCTGAATGTTAATTGTGTACAGAAACAGACTGAACCTACTGACTGAAGTAAAACACACCCGCCCTGAATGTTAATTGTGTACAGAAACAGACTGAACCTACTGACTGAAGTAAAACACACCCGCCCTGAAGGTTAATTGTGTACAGAAACAGACTGAACCTACTGACTGAAGTAAAACACACCCGCCCTGAAGGTTAATTGTGTACAGAAACAGACTGAACCTACTGACTGAAGTAAAACACACCCGCCCTGAATGTTAATTGTGTACAGAAACAGACTGAACCTACTGACTGAAGTTAAACACACCCGCCCTGAATGTTAATTGTGTACAGAAACAGACTGAACCTACTGACTGAAGTTAAACAAACCCGCCCTGAATGTTAATTGTGTACAGAAACAGACTGAACCTACTGACTGAAGTAAAACACACCCGCCCTGAAGGTTAATTGTGTACAGAAAGAAACAGACTGAACCTACTGACTGAAGTAAAACACCCGCCCTGAAGGTTAATTGTGTACAGAAACAGACTGAACCTACTGACTGAAGTAAAACACACCCGCCCTGAAGGTTAATTGTGTACAGAAACAGACTGAACCTACTGACTGAAGTTAAACAAACCCGCCCTGAAGGTTAATTGTGTACAGAAACAGACTGAACCTACTGACTGAAGTTAAACAAACCCGCCCTGAATGTTAATTGTGTACAGAAACAGACTGAACCTACTGACTGAAGTAAAACACCCGCCCTGAATGTTAATTGTGTACAGAAACAGACTGAACCTACTGACTGAAGTAAAACACACCCGCCCTGAAGGTTAATTGTGTACAGAAACAGACTGAACCTACTGACTGAAGTAAAACACACCCGCCCTGAAGGTTAATTGTGTACAGAAACAGACTGAACCTACTGACTGAAGTAAAACACACCCGCCCTGAATGTTAATTGTGTACAGAAACAGACTAAACCTACTGACTGAAGTAAAACACACCCGCCCTGAAGGTTAATTGTGTAAAGAAACAGACTGAACCTACTGACTGAAGTAAAACACACCCGCCCTGAATGTTAATTGTGTACAGAAACAGACTGAAACTACTGACTGAAGTAAAACACACCCGCCCTGAAGGTTAATTGTGTACAGAAACAGACTGAACCTACTGACTGAAGTTAAACAAACCCGCCCTGAATGTTAATTGTGTACAGAAACAGACTGAACCTACTGACTGAAGTAAAACACACCCGCCCTGAAGGTTAATTGTATACAGAAACAGACTAAACCTACTGACTGAAGTTAAACAAACCCGCCCTGAAGGTTACTTGTGTACAGAAACAGACTGAACCTACTGACTGAAGTAAAACACACCCGCCCTGAAGGTTAATTGTGTACAGAAACAGACTGAACCTACTGACTGAAGTAAAACACACCCGCCCTGAATGTTAATTGTGTACAGAAACAGACTGAACCTACTGACTGAAGTAAAACACACCCGCCCTGAATGTTAATTGTGTACAGAAACAGACTAAACCTACTGACTGAAGTAAAACACACCCGCCCTGAAGGTTAATTGTGTACAGAAACAGACTGAACCTACTGACTGAAGTAAAACACACCCGCCCTGAATGTTAATTGTGTACAGAAACAGACTGAACCTACTGACTGAAGTAAAACACACCCGCCCTGAATGTTAATTGTGTACAGAAACAGACTGAACCTACTGACTGAAGTAAAACACACCCGCCCTGAAGGTTAATTGTGTACAGAAACAGACTGAACCTACTGACTGAAGTAAAACACACCCGCCCTGAAGGTTAATTGTGTACAGAAACAGACTGAACCTACTGACTGAAGTAAAACACACCCGCCCTGAAGGTTAATTGTGTACAGAAACAGACTGAACCTACTGACTGAAGTAAAACACACCCGCCCTGAAGGTTAATTGTGTACAGAAACAGACTGAACCTACTGACTGAAGTAAAACACACCCGCCCTGAAGGTTAATTGTGTACAGAAACAGACTGAACCTACTGACTGAAGTAAAACACACCCGCCCTGAAGGTTAATTGTGTACAGAAACAGACTGAACCTACTGACTGAAGTTAAACACACCCGTCCTGAATGTTAATTGTGTACAGAAACAGACTGAACCTACTGACTGAAGTAAAACACACCCGCCCTGAAGGTTAATTGTGTACAGAAACAGACTGAACCTACTGACTGAAGTTAAACAAACCCGCCCTGAAGGTTAATTGTGTACAGAAACAGACTGAACCTACTGACTGAAGTAAAACACACCCGCCCTGAATGTTAATTGTGTACAGAAACAGACTGAACCTACTGACTGAAGTAAAACACACCCGCCCTGAAGGTTAATTGTGTACAGAAACAGACTGAACCTACTGACTGAAGTAAAACACACCCGCCCTGAAGGTTAATTGTGTACAGAAACAGACTGAACCTACTGACTGAAGTTAAACACACCCGCCCTGAATGTTAATTGTGTACAGAAACAGACTGAACCTACTGACTGAAGTTAAACAAACCCGCCCTGAATGTTAATTGTGTACAGAAACAGACTGAACCTACTGACTGAAGTAAAACACACCCGCCCTGAAGGTTAATTGTGTACAGAAACAGACTGAACCTACTGACTGAAGTAAAACACACCCGCCCTGAAGGTTAATTGTGTACAGAAACAGACTGAACCTACTGACTGAAGTAAAACACACCCGCCCTGAAGGTTAATTGTGTACAGAAACACACTGAACTTCTGACTGAAGTAAAACACACCCGCCCTGAAGGTTAATTGTGTACAGAAACAGACTGAACCTACTGACTGAAGTAAAACACCCGCCCTGAATGTTAATTGTGTACAGAAACAGACTGAACCTACTGACTGAAGTAAAACACACCCGCCCTGAAGGTTAATTGTGTACAGAAACAGACTGAACCTACTGACTGAAGTAAAACACACCCGCCCTGAAGGTTAATTGTGTACAGAAACAGACTGAACCTACTGACTGAAGTAAAACACACCCGCCCTGAATGTTAATTGTGTACAGAAACAGACTAAACCTACTGACTGAAGTAAAACACACCCGCCCTGAAGGTTAATTGTGTAAAGAAACAGACTGAACCTACTGACTGAAGTAAAACACACCCGCCCTGAATGTTAATTGTGTACAGAAACAGACTGAACCTACTGACTGAAGTAAAACACACCCGCCCTGAAGGTTAATTGTGTACAGAAACAGACTGAACCTACTGACTGAAGTTAAACAAACCCGCCCTGAATGTTAATTGTGTACAGAAACAGACTGAACCTACTGACTGAAGTTAAACACACCCGCCCTGAAGGTTAATTGTGTACAGAAACAGACTAAACCTACTGACTGAAGTTAAACAAACCCGCCCTGAAGGTTAATTGTGTACAGAAACAGACTGAACCTACTGACTGAAGTAAAACACACCCGCCCTGAAGGTTAATTGTGTACAGAAACAGACTGAACCTACTGACTGAAGTAAAACACACCCGCCCTGAATGTTAATTGTGTACAGAAACAGACTGAACCTACTGACTGAAGTAAAACACACCCGCCCTGAAGGTTAATTGTGTACAGAAACAGACTGAACCTACTGACTGAAGTTAAACACACCCGCCCTGAATGTTAATTGTGTACAGAAACAGACTGAACCTACTGACTGAAGTAAAACACACCCGCCCTGAAGGTTAATTGTGTACAGAAACAGACTGAACCTACTGACTGAAGTAAAACACACCCGCCCTGAATGTTAATTGTGTACAGAAACAGACTGAACCTACTGACTGAAGTAAAACACACCCGCCCTGAAGGTTAATTGTGTACAGAAACAGACTGAACCTACTGACTGAAGTTAAACACCCGCCCTGAAGGTTAATTGTGTACAGAAACAGACTGAACCTACTGACTGAAGTAAAACACACCCGCCCTGAAGGTTAATTGTGTACAGAAACAGACTGAACCTACTGACTGAAGTAAAACACACCCGCCCTGAAGGTTAATTGTGTACAGAAACAGACTGAACCTACTGACTGAAGTTAAACAAACCCGCCCTGAATGTTAATTGTGTACAGAAACAGACTGAACCTACTGACTGAAGTAAAACACACCCGCCCTGAAGGTTAATTGTGTACAGAAACAGACTGAACCTACTGACTGAAGTAAAACACCCGCCCTGAATGTTAATTGTGTACAGAAACAGACTGAACCTACTGACTGAAGTTAAACACCCGCCCTGAAGGTTAATTGTGTACAGAAACAGACTGAACCTACTGACTGAAGTAAAACACCCGCCCTGAAGGTTAATTGTGTACAGAAACAGACTGAACCTACTGACTGAAGTTAAACAAACCCGCCCTGAAGGTTAATTGTGTACAGAAACAGACTGAACCTACTGACTGAAGTAAAACACACCCGCCCTGAAGGTTAATTGTGTACAGAAACAGACTGAACCTACTGACTGAAGTTAAACAAACCCGCCCTGAATGTTAATTGTGTACAGAAACAGACTGAACCTACTGACTGAAGTAAAACACACCCGCCCTGAAGGTTAATTGTGTACAGAAACAGACTGAACCTACTGACTGAAGTAAAACACACCCGCCCTGAAGGTTAATTGTGTACAGAAACAGACTAAACCTACTGACTGAAGTAAAACACACCCGCCCTGAAGGTTAATTGTGTAAAAAAACAGACTGAACCTACTGACTGAAGTAAAACACACCCGCCCTGAATGTTAATTGTGTACAGAAACAGACTGAACCTACTGACTGAAGTAAAACACACCCGCCCTGAAGGTTAATTGTGTACAGAAACAGACTGAACCTACTGACTCAAGTTAAACACACCCGTCCTGAATGTTATTTGTGTACAGAAACAGACTGAACCTACTGACTGAAGTAAAACACACCCGCCCTGAAGGTTAATTGTGTACAGAAACAGACTGAACCTACTGACTGAAGTAAAACACACCCGCCCTGAATGTTAATTGTGTACAGAAACAGACTGAACCTACTGACTGAAGTAAAACACACCCGCCCTGAATGTTAATTGTGTACAGAAACAGACTAAACCTACTGACTGAAGTAAAACAAACCCGCCCGGAATGTTAATTGTGTACAGAAACAGACTAAACCTACTGACTGAAGTAAAACACACCCGCCCTGAAGGTTAATTGTGTACAGAAACAGACTGAACCTACTGACTGAAGTTAAACAAACCCGCCCTGAATGTTAATTGTGTACAGAAACAGACTAAACCTACTGACTGAAGTTAAACAAACCCGCCCTGAATGTTAATTGTGTACAGAAACAGACTAAACCTACTGACTGAAGTTAAACAAACCCGCCCTGAATGTTAATTGTGTACAGAAACAGACTGAACCTACTGACTGAAGTAAAACACACCCGCCCTGAAGGTTAATTGTGTACAGAAACAGACTAAACCTACTGACTGAAGTTAAACAAACCCGCCCTGAATGTTAATTGTGTACAGAAACAGACTAAACCTACTGACTGAAGTTAAACAAACCCGCCCTGAATGTTAATTGTGTACAGAAACAGAGTGAACCTACTGACTGAAGTAAAACACACCCGCCCTGAAGGTTAATTGTGTACAGAAACAGACTGAACCTACTGACTGAAGTAAAACACACCCGCCCTGAATGTTAATTGTGTACAGAAACAGACTGAACCTACTGACTGAAGTAAAACACACCCGCCCTGAATGTTAATTGTGTACAGAAACAGACTGAACCTACTGACTGAAGTAAAACAAACCCGCCCTGAAGGTTAATTGTGTACAGAAACAGACTGAACCTACTGACTGAAGTAAAACACACCCGCCCTGAAGGTTAATTGTGTACAGAAACAGACTGAACCTACTGACTGAAGTAAAACACCCGCCCTGAAGGTTAATTGTGTACAGAAACAGACTGAACCTACTGACTGAAGTAAAACACACCCGCCCTGAAGGTTAATTGTGTACAGAAACTGACTGAACCTACTGACTGAAGTTAAACAAACCCGCCCTGAAGGTTAATTGTGTACAGAAACAGACTGAACCTACTGACTGAAGTTAAACAAACCCGCCCTGAAGGTTAATTGTGTACAGAAACAGACTGAACCTACTGACTGATGTAAAACACACCCGCCCTGAAGGTTAATTGTGTACAGAAACAGACTGAACCTACTGACTGAAGTAAAACACCCGCCCTGAAGGTTAATTGTGTACAGAAACAGACTGAACCTACTGACTGAAGTAAAACACCCGCCCTGAAGGTTAATTGTGTACAGAAACAGACTGAACCTACTGACTGAAGTAAAACACACCCGCCCTGAAGGTTAATTGTGTACAGAAACAGACTGAACCTACTGACTGAAGTAAAACACACCCGCCCTGAAGGTTAATTGTGTACAGAAACAGACTGAACCTACTGACTGAAGTTAAACACACCCGCCCTGAATGTTAATTGTGTACAGAAACAGACTGAACCTACTGACTGAAGTTAAACAAACCCGCCCTGAATGTTAATTGTGTACAGAAACAGACTGAACCTACTGACTGAAGTAAAACACACCCGCCCTGAATGTTAATTGTGTACAGAAACAGACTAACCTACTGACTGAAGTAAAACAAACCCGCCCTGAGGGTTAATTGTGTACAGAAACTGACTGAACCTACTGACTGAAGTTAAACAAACCCGCCCTGAATGTTAATTGTGTACAGAAACAGACTAAACCTACTGACTGAAGTTAAACAAACCCGCCCTGAATGTTAATTGTGTACAGAAACAGACTAAACCTACTGACTGAAGTAAAACACACCCGCCCTGAAGGTTAATTGTGTACAGAAACAGACTGAACCTACTGACTGAAGTAAAACACACCCGCCCTGAAGGTTAATTGTGTACAGAAACAGACTAAACCTACTGACTGAAGTTAAACACACCCGCCCTGAAGGTTAATTGTGTACAGAAACAGACTGAACCTACTGACTGAAGTAAAACACACCCGCCCTGAATGTTAATTGTGTACAGAAACAGACTGAACCTACTGACTGAAGTAAAACACACCCGCCCTGAATGTTAATTGTGTACAGAAACAGACTAAACCTACTGACTGAAGTAAAACACACCCGCCCTGAAGGTTAATTGTGTACAGAAACAGACTGAACCTACTGACTGAAGTAAAACACACCCGCCCTGAATGTTAATTGTGTACAGAAACAGACTGAACCTACTGACTGAAGTAAAACACACCCGCCCTGAATGTTAATTGTGTACAGAAACAGACTGAACCTACTGACTGAAGTAAAACACACCCGCCCTGAAGGTTAATTGTGTACAGAAACAGACTGAACCTACTGACTGAAGTAAAACACACCCGCCCTGAAGGTTAATTGTGTACAGAAACAGACTGAACCTACTGACTGAAGTAAAACACACCCGCCCTGAATGTTAATTGTGTACAGAAACAGACTGAACCTACTGACTGAAGTTAAACACACCCGCCCTGAATGTTAATTGTGTACAGAAACAGACTGAACCTACTGACTGAAGTTAAACAAACCCGCCCTGAATGTTAATTGTGTACAGAAACAGACTGAACCTACTGACTGAAGTAAACACACCCGCCCTGAAGGTTAATTGTGTACAGAAGAAACAGACTGAACCTACTGACTGAAGTAAAACACCCGCCCTGAAGGTTAATTGTGTACAGAAACAGACTGAACCTACTGACTGAAGTAAAACACACCCGCCCTGAAGGTTAATTGTGTACAGAAACAGACTGAACCTACTGACTGAAGTTAAACAAACCCGCCCTGAAGGTTAATTGTGTACAGAAACAGACTGAACCTACTGACTGAAGTTAAACAAACCCGCCCTGAATGTTAATTGTGTACAGAAACAGACTGAACCTACTGACTGAAGTAAAAACACCCGCCCTGAATGTTAATTGTGTACAGAAACAGACTGAACCTACTGACTGAAGTAAAACACACCCGCCCTGAAGGTTAATTGTGTACAGAAACAGACTGAACCTACTGACTGAAGTAAAACACACCCGCCCTGAAGGTTAATTGTGTACAGAAACAGACTGAACCTACTGACTGAAGTAAAACACACCCGCCCTGAATGTTAATTGTGTACAGAAACAGACTGAAACCTACTGACTGAAGTAAAACACACCCGCCCTGAAGGTTAATTGTGTACAGAAACAGACTGAACCTACTGACTGAAGTAAAACACACCCGCCCTGAATGTTAATTGTGTACAGAAACAGACTGAACCTACTGACTGAAGTAAAACACACCCGCCCTGAAGGTTAATTGTGTACAGAAACAGACTGAACCTACTGACTGAAGTAAACACACCCGCCCTGAATGTTAATTGTGTACAGAAACAGACTGAACCTACTGACTGAAGTAAAACACACCCGCCCTGAAGGTTAATTGTGTACAGAAACAGACTGAAACCTACTGACTGAAGTAAAACACACCCGCCCTGAAGGTTAATTGTGTACAGAAACAGACTGAACCTACTGACTGAAGTAAAACACACCCGCCCTGAATGTTAATTGTGTACAGAAACAGACTGAAACCTACTGACTGAAGTAAAACACACCCGCCCTGAAGGTTAATTGTGTACAGAAACAGACTGAACCTACTGACTGAAGTAAAACACACCCGCCCTGAATGTTAATTGTGTACAGAAACAGACTGAACCTACTGACTGAAGTAAAACACACCCGCCCTGAAGGTTAATTGTGTACAGAAACAGACTGAACCTACTGACTGAAGTAAAACACACCCGCCCTGAAGGTTAATTGTGTACAGAAACAGACTGAACCTACTGACTGAAGTAAAACACACCCGCCCTGAAGGTTAATTGTGTACAGAAACAGACTGAACCTACTGACTGAAGTAAACACACCCGCCCTGAATGTTAATTGTGTACAGAAACAGACTGAACCTACTGACTGAAGTAAAACACACCCGCCCTGAAGGTTAATTGTGTACAGAAACAGACTGAACCTACTGACTGAAGTAAAACACACCCGCCCTGAAGGTTAATTGTGTACAGAAACAGACTGAACCTACTGACTGAAGTAAACACACCCGCCCTGAAGGTTAATTGTGTACAGAAACAGACTGAACCTACTGACTGAAGTAAAACACACCCGCCCTGAAGGTTAATTGTGTACAGAAACAGACTGAACCTACTGACTGAAGTAAAACACACCCGCCCTGAATGTTAATTGTGTACAGAAACAGACTGAACCTACTGACTGAAGTAAAACACACCCGCCCTGAAGGTTAATTGTGTACAGAAACAGACTGAACCTACTGACTGAAGTAAAACACACCCGCCCTGAATGTTAATTGTGTACAGAAACAGACTGAACCTACTGACTGAAGTAAAACACACCCGCCCTGAATGTTAATTGTGTACAGAAACAGACTGAACCTACTGACTGAAGTAAAACACACCCGCCCTGAAGGTTAATTGTGTACAGAAACAGACTGAACCTACTGACTGAAGTAAAACACACCCGCCCTGAAGGTTAATTGTGTACAGAAACAGACTGAACCTACTGACTGAAGTAAAACACACCCGCCCTGAATGTTAATTGTGTACAGAAACAGACTGAACCTACTGACTGAAGTAAAACACACCCGCCCTGAATGTTAATTGTGTACAGAAACAGACTGAACCTACTGACTGAAGTAAAACACACCCGCCCTGAAGGTTAATTGTGTACAGAAACAGACTGAACCTACTGACTGAAGTAAAACACACCCGCCCTGAAGGTTAATTGTGTACAGAAACAGACTGAACCTACTGACTGAAGTAAAACACACCCGCCCTGAATGTTAATTGTGTACAGAAACAGACTGAACCTACTGACTGAAGTAAAACACACCCGCCCTGAAGGTTAATTGTGTACAGAAACAGACTGAAACCTACTGACTGAAGTAAACACACCCGCCCTGAATGTTAATTGTGTACAGAAACAGACTGAACCTACTGACTGAAGTAAAACACACCCGCCCTGAAGGTTAATTGTGTACAGAAACAGACTGAACCTACTGACTGAAGTAAAACACACCCGCCCTGAATGTTAATTGTGTACAGAAACAGACTGAACCTACTGACTGAAGTAAAACACACCCGCCCTGAAGGTTAATTGTGTACAGAAACAGACTGAAACCTACTGACTGAAGTAAAACACACCCGCCCTGAAGGTTAATTGTGTACAGAAACAGACTGAACCTACTGACTGAAGTAAAACACACCCGCCCTGAAGGTTAATTGTGTACAGAAACAGACTGAACCTACTGACTGAAGTAAAACACACCCGCCCTGAATGTTAATTGTGTACAGAAACAGACTGAACCTACTGACTGAAGTAAAACACACCCGCCCTGAAGGTTAATTGTGTACAGAAACAGACTGAACCTACTGACTGAAGTAAAACACACCCGCCCTGAAGGTTAATTGTGTACAGAAACAGACTGAACCTACTGACTGAAGTAAAACACACCCGCCCTGAAGGTTAATTGTGTACAGAAACAGACTGAACCTACTGACTGAAGTAAAACACACCCGCCCTGAAGGTTAATTGTGTACAGAAACAGACTGAACCTACTGACTGAAGTAAAACACACCCGCCCTGAAGGTTAATTGTGTACAGAAACAGACTGAACCTACTGACTGAAGTAAACACACCCGCCCTGAATGTTAATTGTGTACAGAAACAGACTGAACCTACTGACTGAAGTAAAACACACCCGCCCTGAAGGTTAATTGTGTACAGAAACAGACTGAACCTACTGACTGAAGTAAAACACACCCGCCCTGAAGGTTAATTGTGTACAGAAACAGACTGAACCTACTGACTGAAGTAAAACACACCCGCCCTGAAGGTTAATTGTGTACAGAAACAGACTGAACCTACTGACTGAAGTAAACACACCCGCCCTGAAGGTTAATTGTGTACAGAAACAGACTGAACCTACTGACTGAAGTAAACACACCCGCCCTGAATGTTAATTGTGTACAGAAACAGACTGAACCTACTGACTGAAGTAAAACACACCCGCCCTGAAGGTTAATTGTGTACAGAAACAGACTGAACCTACTGACTGAAGTAAAACACACCCGCCCTGAAGGTTAATTGTGTACAGAAACAGACTGAACCTACTGACTGAAGTAAAACACACCCGCCCTGAATGTTAATTGTGTACAGAAACAGACTGAACCTACTGACTGAAGTAAAACACACCCGCCCTGAAGGTTAATTGTGTACAGAAACAGACTGAACCTACTGACTGAAGTAAAACACACCCGCCCTGAAGGTTAATTGTGTACAGAAACAGACTGAACCTACTGACTGAAGTTAAAACACACCCGCCCTGAATGTTAATTGTGTACAGAAACAGACTGAACCTACTGACTGAAGTAAACACACCCGCCCTGAAGGTTAATTGTGTACAGAAACAGACTGAACCTACTGACTGAAGTAAAACACACCCGCCCTGAAGGTTAATTGTGTACAGAAACAGACTGAACCTACTGACTGAAGTAAAACACACCCGCCCTGAAGGTTAATTGTGTACAGAAACAGACTGAACCTACTGACTGAAGTAAAACACACCCGCCCTGAAGGTTAATTGTGTACAGAAACAGACTGAACCTACTGACTGAAGTAAAACACACCCGCCCTGAAGGTTAATTGTGTACAGAAACAGACTGAACCTACTGACTGAAGTAAAACACACCCGCCCTGAATGTTAATTGTGTACAGAAACAGACTGAACCTACTGACTGAAGTAAAACACACCCGCCCTGAAGGTTAATTGTGTACAGAAACAGACTGAACCTACTGACTGAAGTAAACAAACCCGCCCTGAAGGTTAATTGTGTACAGAAACAGACTGAACCTACTGACTGAAGTAAAACACACCCGCCCTGAAGGTTAATTGTGTACAGAAACAGACTAACCTACTGACTGAAGTAAACACACCCGCCCTGAAGGTTAATTGTGTACAGAAACAGACTGAACCTACTGACTGAAGTAAAACACACCCGCCCTGAAGGTTAATTGTGTACAGAAACAGACTGAACCTACTGACTGAAGTAAAACACACCCGCCCTGAATGTTAATTGTGTACAGAAACAGACTGAACCTACTGACTGAAGTAAAACAACACCCGCCCTGAATGTTAATTGTGTACAGAAACAGACTGAACCTACTGACTGAAGTTAAACACACCCGCCCTGAAGGTTAATTGTGTACAGAAACAGACTGAACCTACTGACTGAAGTAAACAACACCCGCCCTGAAGGTTAATTGTGTACAGAAACAGACTGAACCTACTGACTGAAGTAAAACACACCCGCCCTGAAGGTTAATTGTGTACAGAAACAGACTGAACCTACTGACTGAAGTAAAACACACCCGCCCTGAATGTTAATTGTGTACAGAAACAGACTGAACCTACTGACTGAAGTAAAACACACCCGCCCTGAAGGTTAATTGTGTACAGAAACAGACTGAACCTACTGACTGAAGTTAAACACACCCGCCCTGAATGTTAATTGTGTACAGAAACAGACTGAACCTACTGACTGAAGTAAAACACACCCGCCCTGAAGGTTAATTGTGTACAGAAACAGACTGAACCTACTGACTGAAGTAAAACACACCCGCCCTGAATGTTAATTGTGTACAGAAACAGACTGAACCTACTGACTGAAGTTAAAACACACCCGCCCTGAAGGTTAATTGTGTACAGAAACAGACTGAACCTACTGACTGAAGTAAAACACCCGCCCTGAAGGTTAATTGTGTACAGAAACAGACTGAACCTACTGACTGAAGTAAAACACACCCGCCCTGAAGGTTAATTGTGTACAGAAACAGACTGAACCTACTGACTGAAGTAAAACACACCCGCCCTGAAGGTTAATTGTGTACAGAAACAGACTGAACCTACTGACTGAAGTTAAACAAACCCGCCCTGAATGTTAATTGTGTACAGAAACAGACTGAACCTACTGACTGAAGTAAAACACACCCGCCCTGAAGGTTAATTGTGTACAGAAACAGACTGAACCTACTGACTGAAGTAAAACACCCGCCCTGAATGTTAATTGTGTACAGAAACAGACTGAACCTACTGACTGAAGTAAAACACACCCGCCCTGAATGTTAATTGTGTACAGAAACAGACTGAACCTACTGACTGAAGTAAAACACACCCGCCCTGAATGTTAATTGTGTACAGAAACAGACTGAACCTACTGACTGAAGTTAAAACAAGCCCGCCCTGAATGTTAATTGTGTACAGAAACAGACTGAACCTACTGACTGAAGTAAAACACACCCGCCCTGAAGGTTAATTGTGTACAGAAACAGACTGAACCTACTGACTGAAGTTAAACACACCCGCCCTGAAGGTTAATTGTGTACAGAAACAGACTGAACCTACTGACTGAAGTAAAACACACCCGCCCTGAAGGTTAATTGTGTACAGAAACAGACTGAACCTACTGACTGAAGTTAAAACAAACCCGCCCTGAAGGTTAATTGTGTACAGAAACAGACTGAACCTACTGACTGAAGTAAAACACACCCGCCCTGAAGGTTAATTGTGTACAGAAACAGACTGAACCTACTGACTGAAGTTAAACACACCCGCCCTGAATGTTAATTGTGTACAGAAACAGACTGAACCTACTGACTGAAGTAAAACACACCCGCCCTGAATGTTAATTGTGTACAGAAACAGACTGAACCTACTGACTGAAGTAAAACACACCCGCCCTGAAGGTTAATTGTGTACAGAAACAGACTAAACCTACTGACTGAAGTAAAACACACCCGCCCTGAAGGTTAATTGTGTACAAAAACAGACTGAACCTACTGACTGAAGTAAAACACACCCGCCCTGAATGTTAATTGTGTACAGAAACAGACTGAACCTACTGACTGAAGTAAAACACACCCGCCCTGAAGGTTAATTGTGTACAGAAACAGACTGAACCTACTGACTCAAGTTAAACACACCCGTCCCTGAAGGTTAATTTGTGTACAGAAACAGACTGAACCTACTGACTGAAGTAAAACACACCCGCCCTGAAGGTTAATTGTGTACAGAAACAGACTGAACCTACTGACTGAAGTAAAACACACCCGCCCTGAATGTTAATTGTGTACAGAAACAGACTGAACCTACTGACTGAAGTAAAACACACCCGCCCTGAATGTTAATTGTGTACAGAAACAGACCTAAACCTACTGACTGAAGTAAAACAAACCCGCCCGGAATGTTAATTGTGTACAGAAAACAGACTAAACCTACTGACTGAAGTAAAACACACCCGCCCTGAAGGTTAATTGTGTACAGAAACAGACTGAACCTACTGACTGAAGTTAAACAAACCCGCCCTGAATGTTAATTGTGTACAGAAACAGACTGAAACCTACTGACTGAAGTAAAACACACCCGCCCTGAATGTTAATTGTGTACAGAAACAGACTAAACCTACTGACTGAAGTTAAACAAACCCGCCCTGAATGTTAATTGTGTACAGAAACAGACTAAACCTACTGACTGAAGTTAAACAAACCCGCCCTGAAGGTTAATTGTGTACAGAAACAGACTAAACCTACTGACTGAAGTAAAACAAACCCGCCCTGAATGTTAATTGTGTACAGAAACAGACTGAACCTACTGACTGAAGTAAAACACACCCGCCCTGAATGTTAATTGTGTACAGAAACAGACTGAACCTACTGACTGAAGTAAAACACACCCGCCCTGAAGGTTAATTGTGTACAGAAACAGACTGAACCTACTGACTGAAGTAAAACACACCCGCCCTGAATGTTAATTGTGTACAGAAACAGACTGAACCTACTGACTGAAGTAAAACACACCCGCCCTGAATGTTAATTGTGTACAGAAACAGACTGAACCTACTGACTGAAGTAAAACAAACCCGCCCTGAAGGTTAATTGTGTACAGAAACAGACTGAACCTACTGACTGAAGTAAAACACACCCGCCCTGAAGGTTAATTGTGTACAGAAACAGACTGAACCTACTGACTGAAGTAAAACACACCCGCCCTGAAGGTTAATTGTGTACAGAAACAGACTGAACCTACTGACTGAAGTAAACACACCCGCCCTGAAGGTTAATTGTGTACAGAAACAGACTGAACCTACTGACTGAAGTTAAACAACACCCGCCCTGAAGGTTAATTGTGTACAGAAACAGACTGAACCTACTGACTGAAGTAAAACACACCCGCCCTGAAGGTTAATTGTGTACAGAAACAGACTGAACCTACTGACTGAAGTAAAACACCCGCCCTGAAGGTTAATTGTGTACAGAAAACAGACTGAACCTACTGACTGAAGTAAACACACCCGCCCTGAAGGTTAATTGTGTACAGAAACAGACTGAACCTACTGACTGAAGTAAAACACACCCGCCCTGAAGGTTAATTGTGTACAGAAACAGACTGAACCTACTGACTGAAGTTAAACACACCCGCCCTGAATGTTAATTGTGTACAGAAACAGACTGAACCTACTGACTGAAGTTAAACACACCCGCCCTGAAGGTTAATTGTGTACAGAAAACAGACTGAACCTACTGACTGAAGTAAAACACACCCGCCCCTGAAGGTTAATTGTGTACAGAAACAGACTGAAACCTACTGACTGAAGTTAAACACACCCGCCCTGAAGGTTAATTGTGTACAGAAACAGACTGAACCTACTGACTGAAGTAAAACACACCCGCCCCTGAAGGTTAATTGTGTACAGAAACAGACTGAACCTACTGACTGAAGTAAAACACACCCGCCCTGAAGGTTAATTGTGTACAGAAACAGACTGAACCTACTGACTGAAGTAAAACACACCCGCCCTGAAGGTTAATTGTGTACAGAAACAGACTGAACCTACTGACTGAAGTAAAACACACCCGCCCTGAAGGTTAATTGTGTACAGAAACAGACTGAACCTACTGACTGAAGTAAACACACCCGCCCTGAAGGTTAATTGTGTACAGAAACAGACTGAACCTACTGACTGAAGTAAAACACACCCGCCCTGAAGGTTAATTGTGTACAGAAACAGACTGAACCTACTGACTGAAGTTAAACAAACCCGCCCTGAATGTTAATTGTGTACAGAAACAGACTGAACCTACTGACTGAAGTAAAACACACCCGCCCTGAAGGTTAATTGTGTACAGAAACAGACTGAACCTACTGACTGAAGTAAACACACCCGCCCTGAAGGTTAATTGTGTACAGAAAAGAAACAGACTGAACCTACTGACTGAAGTAAACACACCCGCCCTGAAGGTTAATTGTGTACAGAAACAGACTGAACCTACTGACTGAAGTAAAACAAACCCGCCCTGAAGGTTAATTGTGTACAGAAAACATGACTAAACCTACTGACTGAAGTTAAACAAACCCGCCCTGAAGGTTAATTGTGTACAGAAACAGACTGAACCTACTGACTGAAGTAAAACACACCCGCCCTGAAGGTTAATTGTGTACAGAAACAGACTGAACCTACTGACTGAAGTAAAACACACCCGCCCTGAAGGTTAATTGTGTACAGAAACAGACTGAACCTACTGACTGAAGTAAAACACACCCGCCCTGAATGTTAATTGTGTACAGAAACAGACTGAACCTACTGACTGAAGTTAAACAAACCCGCCCTGAATGTTAATTGTGTACAGAAACAGACTAAACCTACTGACTGAAGTAAAACACACCCGCCCTGAAGGTTAATTGTGTACAGAACAGACTGAACCTACTGACTGAAGTTAAACAAACCCGCCCTGAATGTTAATTGTGTACAGAAACAGACTGAACCTACTGACTGAAGTAAAACACACCCGCCCTGAAGGTTAATTGTGTACAGAAACAGACTGAACCTACTGACTGAAGTAAACAAACCCGCCCTGAAGGTTAATTGTGTACAGAAACTGACTAAACCTACTGACTGAAGTTAAACACACCCGCCCTGAAGGTTAATTGTGTACAGAAACAGACTGAACCTACTGACTGAAGTAAAACAACCCGCCCTGAAGGTTAATTGTGTACAGAAACAGACTGAACCTACTGACTGAAGTAAAACACACCCGCCCTGAATGTTAATTGTGTACAGAAACAGACTGAACCTACTGACTGAAGTTAAACACACCCGCCCTGAAGGTTAATTGTGTACAGAAACAGACTGAACCTACTGACTGAAGTAAAACAAACCCGCCCTGAATGTTAATTGTGTACAGAAACAGACCATGAACCTACTGACTGAAGTAAAACACACCGCCCTGAAGGTTAATTGTGTACAGAAACAGACTGAACCTACTGACTGAAGTAAAAACACCCGCCCTGAAGGTTAATTGTGTACAGAAACAGACTGAACCTACTGACTGAAGTAAAACACACCCGCCCTGAAGGTTAATTGTGTACAGAAAACAGACTGAACCTACTGACTGAAGTAAAACACACCGCCCTGAATGTTAATTGTGTACAGAAACAGACTGAACCTACTGACTGAAGTAAAACACACCCGCCCTGAAGGTTAATTGTGTACAGAAACAGACTGAACCTACTGACTGAAGTAAAACACACCCGCCCTGAAGGTTAATTGTGTACAGAAACAGACTGAACCTACTGACTGAAGTTAAACACACCCGCCCTGAAGGTTAATTGTGTACAGAAACAGACTGAACCTACTGACTGAAGTAAACAAACCCGCCCTGAAGGTTAATTGTGTACAGAAACAGACTGAACCTACTGACCTGAAGTAAAACACACCCGCCCTGAAGGTTAATTGTGTACAGAAACAGACTGAACCTACTGACTGAAGTAAACACACCCGCCCTGAAGGTTAATTGTGTACAGAAACAGACTAACCTACTGACTGAAGTAAAATACACCCGCCCTGAAGGTTAATTGTGTACAGAACAGACTGAACCTACTGACTGAAGTAAAACACACCCGCCCTGAAGGTTAATTGTGTACAGAAACAGACTGAACCTACTGACTGAAGTAAAACACACCCGCCCTGAATGTTAATTGTGTACAGAAACAGACTGAACCTACTGACTGAAGTAAAAAACACCCGCCCTGAATGTTAATTGGTGTACAGAAACAGACTAAACCTACTGACTGAAGTAAAACTACACCCGCCCTGAAGGTTAATTGTGTACAGAAACAGACTGAACCTACTGACTGAAGTAAAACACACCCGCCCTGAATGTTAATTGTGTACAGAAACAGACTGAACCTACTGACTGAAGTAAAACACACCCGCCTGAATGTTAATTGTGTACAGAAACAGACTAACCTACTGACTGAAGTAAAACACACCCGCCCTGAAGGTTAATTGTGTACAGAAACAGACCTGGAACCTACTGACTGAAGTAAAACACACCCGCCCTGAATGTTAATTGTGTACAGAAACAGACTGAACCTACTGACTGAAGTAAAACCACCCGCCTCTGAATGTTATTGTGTACAGACAGGATCTGAACCTCTGACTGAAGTAAACACACCCGCACTGAATGTTAATTGTGTACAGAAACAGACTGAACCTACTGACTGAATTAAAACAACCGCCCTGAATGTTAATTGTGTACAGAAACAGACTGAACCTACTGACTGAAGTAAAACACACCCGCCTGAATGTTAATGTGTACAGATAACAGACTAAAACCTACTGACTGAAGTAAAACACCCGCCCTGAAGGTTAATTGTGTAACAGAAAACAGACTGAACAACCTACTGACTGAAGTAAAACACACCCGCCCTGAATGTTAATTGTGTACAGAAACAGACTGAACCTACTGACTGAAGTTAAACACACCCGCCCTGAATGTTAATTGTGTACAGAAACAGACTGAAACCTACTGACTGAAGTAAAACACACCCGCCCTGAATGTTAATTGTGTACAGAAACAGACTGAAACCTACTGACTGAAGTAAAACACACCCGCCCTGAAGGTTAAATTGTGTACAGAAACAGACTGAACCTACTGACTGAAGTAAACACACCCGCCCCTGAATGGTTAATTGTGTACAGAAACAGACTGAACCTACTGACTGAAGTAAAACACACCCGCCCTGAATGTTAATTGTGTACAGAAACAGACTGAACCTACTGACTGAAGTAAAACACACCCGCCCTGAAGGTTAATTGTGTACAGAAACAGACTGAACCTACTGACTGAAGTAAAACACACCCGCCCTGAAGGTTAATTGTGTACAGAAACAGAC
>CATNEM010000388.1:272500-380793 GCA_950096795.1 Macrostomum cliftonense | reverse complement strand
AGAAATTAGCCTCAACCCAGATTCTCGATCACCGCTCGAAGAAATAAAGTTCTACACAAACGACGTTATCAGAGTTTTTATCAACGGATCACGGATACAATTCAGCAGAGCTCAAGGACGGGTCACTGTGGAAGAACATGGTGGCTTACTGCTTCTCGGTTATGGCCAAGGAAAACACCGGTGTGGAGCGGAGTCTGGGTGGAATATTCTATGCCCAGGGGGGCTTCAGAATGGACAGTGAGTACCAGTGGTATTTGCGCACGTATTTCCAGGGTAAAGCACAGATTAAAGACTCTAAAGAGTACAGTGAGATTGTTCGTGAGTTGACAAACCAGACTTTGACGGAACTGGGCACGGTGATCACAAGCATTGAAACAATGCGAAACGAAATTCTTTCCCGCTCTGAGCTGCAAAACATGGGAGGTTTGGAGGCCTCAACGCTGTGGTTGAACAACATGTCTATCTACATGGAAGTCAACAGGCGCAGCTTATCCGTTTGGGCGAATTCGCCTTAGACTCGATTGCTAATGACAAGCTCGACGATTACAACTCGTTGATGTTTAATCTGGCCTTCTTTCTCGTCGCTTTTATATCAAGTCCGATTGTGATTTTCATAGTTCACGCCATGATGGACGACATTAGCCAGTACTCTGGCGCGCTAATGACACAGGCATGCGCTATGACCAAAGACCGAGAGCGAGCCGACCGTTTGCTGTATGGCATGATGCCGCAGACTATTATCGAACAGCTGCGCTTGAGAAAGAAGGTGCCGGCTGAGACCTACACTGAGGCCACCGTCATGCTGGTCCGACTCTCGAACTTCGCATTTTTCGCCAACAATAGCCAGCCAGGACAGGTGATTGAAATTCTAAACAGCTTGTACAACATATTCGATGAGCGCATTGAAAAATTTGACTGCCACAAGCTACAGACGAGCGGCGATTGGCTGCTCATTGTCAGCGGAGTGCCCATTCGCAATGGCAGGCGTCATGCTCACGAGCTGGCTGTTTTAAGCATTGACCTAAGACACCACGCCCTACACATCCGGGTGCCTCATATGCCAGGCGTGTCTCTGCACCTTCAAATCGGCATTCATTCGGGTTTGTTTTATATATAAAATTTTGTTGTCATGAAGCAGTTTTTCCTCCCTAACGAAGCGTTGAAAAATTCCAGGTCCCATCGTTGCCGCCGTTGTGGGCGTGATTTTCCCCGCTACTGCCTGTTTGGCGGCTCAATGTTCGTCCTGCAATGCATCGAGACCCAGTGCGACCAAGGCGCCGTGCTTATTTCGGAGACGACCCGCAACCTTTTGGCAATCGACAATACTTTCGATATTGAGTACAAGAAGACCGTTCCAGTTGGGGGTCAGTTGCTGCAAGTGGGATCTTTAATAGTTTAAAAAAGCCTTGGGACTTGCTCGCATATGTCTTATAGAGATAAATTGACTCTTTCCTTACAGGAGGAAGGCGAAACGGTCCGCGTGCACGAGCTGAAGTCGAAGAAGGGCTACGAAGAGTCGTTGGGATGCGTCCCCAACTGCCGCGGTGACAATGGCACAGCCTGAGGCTCATCGGATAATCATCGGAGGATTGAGCCGCAAAGTTGGCTAAATTGGACCAGCGACCATTCTGCTCGCTAAGGTCGTCTGCGAATCAACTTATGAGCGAGCAGATAATTTTATAAATAAAACTTTCGCCATTTTTCTGTTTTAAACTACTGACAGGTAGTATGTAAGAGCTACTAGTAATGCAGATAGCTTAAGTGAAATGACCAATTCACGTAACTTTATAAAAAATTATGCTATCTTGACGATTAGAGACCACTGAAGAATTGAGTCAATAGCGCCTGTAGACCACAACATTTTAGCTCTTAACTCACATTTTTCCAGCACTGTCTCTTTAAACACAATTATGCTTTGTAATCTTTGTGTTTTTAATCTTGTGTAGTTCAAGAAATTAAAGTTAGCTAGGTATCCCAGATTTAGAACACGCCAACTGCACCGAGTTGCTTCTCGATTAGTCTTTACTGTCCTAAGATAATTCCATTCGATCCATCCTTCTTGTTGTCGCTTAGGCAGAGTGTATCAAATAAAGAGCTATAAGCTGGTCCTGATCGGGATCTACGAGGGTCACTCAGAAAGTCTTTAGCCTGAGTATGATCCACGAGACGCAGAAGCATGAAATTTGTCTATGGTAAAGACCACCTTTTAAAAGTCTTATAGCTAAATTTTCAAACAGAAGCAGTTACTTTTGAGTCCACTGCAGTGAGCCAAAGTCAGTTCACCCCTTGCACCGTTCAATTGCACAATGAAGCTGGAAAATCGTGACTTCAGAGCTATGATGTACTTGCATTTCAAGCAAGGCAAGTCGCCGGCCGATTCATTTCAAACTTTACAAGACGTTTTCGCTCATCTGTGTCCTTCATACGCAACCGTCAAAAACTGGTTCGCTGAGTTTCGCCGAGGTCGAGAAAGCCTCGAAGATGAGCATCGATCGGGGAGACCCTGCGACGCAGTGACCCCAGAAAATATCTGCGCTGTGTCCAGCATGATTGACGCTGACCGGCGAGTGACCTACCAGCAGATCCAGCAGGAGATGGGCATTGGATCGGGGAGTGTGCACACCATTCTGCACGAACACCTTGGAGTGCGGAAGCTGGCTTCCCGGTGGATCCCCATCAGCTGTCGGACGAGCAGAAGGACACCCGGGTGGCTTGGTGCCGATTTATGTTGCAGAAATTCGAATCTGGGACCAGCCGGCGTATCTGGGACATCCTCACGGGAGATGAGACCTGGATTTATCAATACGACCCCGAAACAAGCGCCAGTCATCCATGTGGACCTTCGGAGACGAGGACAGCCCAACCAAGTTTCGACGCAGCCGAAGTGTCGGCAAGCAGATGGTGGCCTGCTTCTTTATGCGCACTGGACATGTGGCTTCCGTTTCACTAGAAGATCGCCGGACAGTCACCGCTGACTGGTACACGACGGTTTGCCTACCCAAAGTTTTTTTCTGCTGTGAGCCAGAGGCGCCAAGGTGCGGAATGCGTGGGGTGCTTCTGCACCACGACAATGCCAGTGCGCACACGGCAGCTCAACTCTCGAGTTTCTGGCCACTGTGTGTCCAGCTAATGACTCACCCTGCGTACAGTCCGGACCTGGCACCGTGCGACTTTTTTCTATTCCGAAGTGCAAGAGATATTAAAGGGCCAGATTTTTTCTTCACCGGAAGAAGCTGTGAATGAGTTCAAAGACGTCGTCGGGGAACTCCGGGATGAGGATTGGCGGCAGTGCTTCGACAGCTGGTTCCACAGGATGCAAGCCTGTATCAATGCTGGGGGAGAGCAATTGTAATGGTTTTTTAGTTCACATGTTGTTGTTTTCTTGTTCAGGCTAAAGACTTTCTGAGTGACCCTCGTATTTATTATACGAAACGTTTCGGATATGTTTTCCCAGCAAAGTTTTCTGATTTTTGGTGTATTTTAAACTATTACATCAGTTATAATGTGATGTTAACCTTGTAAGTTTTATGAATCGTTTACATTTAGAGACAGAAGTACTCAGTTAAAAATGTCCTTTTAACTGCCAACTTCTCGCCTAGTGGTTACTTGATCCGGAAAAAATCTTCTTCCTAATGTTTGTCTCCCTATAGTTTGTGTGAGTCAGCTGTAGCGGACATGCATGGCATTGCTCGCAGTCGGGGGGAGCAACTGGCATTGAGAGCCACCACCCTTATGCTACGATTCCTTAGACTGCGCAAGCCAGATCAGCTTGGCCGACCAGTGCCAACATTGGCCCGGCTTGAGAAAGTCAACACCCACTGCATTCTGGACGCCGTGCGGGGCACGCCCTGTCCCTCCCAGAGGGAGAATTTCATTGGGAAGAAACTCCACCATACGCCCGTCCGCTCCCACAGCATAAGGCGTACCCGTGCTTTTTAAATATTAGCTAAAAATCCCCATTCGCTATAGTACGCTTGCGTGTGGACAAAGCCAAACTGCCTTACCCAGCTCTGCAGCGAATGCAAACAACACTGCTGATCGCCAAGCATAGTCTCGATCGGTCCGGTGAATTATTCACGAGACTGTCTGATTCCTGGGCTGCCTAGCCAGCCCTTCTTATTAGTCTTTAGTTCTATTGTCGACAGTTTGATTGCGGTGAGTTGCATTCTGTGCCTAGACTTCATTTGCTATGCAACCAAATGTGAATTTGCTCATGCCCGGTGGAAATTGTTTGATTCAGTTGATATAAAGCAGTTATATCCGGAAGTTCCACTTATTTTATCTGAACATACGAACGAGCTAACATATAGTACCAAAATAAGTAAATTTGACTGCAAACAGTCTCTGAATTAAACTAAACACAATTGGATGCAAAATGGCCAATTGAGACTTCAATTAGAGCTGAGCGCGAGCCCACAATACTGATTTAAAGGTAGAAGAATCAAAGTTAACGTCGGAGAAACCCTAACACGTTCGTTACTCTATAGCTACGCCATGGAAAAGTTTGGTCGACCAGCTCTGCTCCTGCAGCTCGCTTGCCTGCTCCTGGGAGTCGCTATAAAGCCAGGTAAGCCATGCTTTTTGCTGACTATTAAGCTGTTAATTACTCTATATGGCTTCTCTGGTTAGCAGGTTGGTGGACTGCGCATGCTGTCAATAGTGATTGCATCAGTGCACTAAACAGATTGTTATTAGCTTTCAAAATTGAACATGCCTTCACTTAATAACTTATCTATTGGTTCTCAAAGCGAAAAAAACTTTCCATAGAGAATTGTATGAGAATTGGTAAAATCTTGCGATGCTCAAAGATGACATTCACAGTGTAACCATCCAAGGTACTGTCTCCGTGACATGGGTTTTAGCTAAAAATAGTACACTAGACATTAAAGCCAGAACAGGGAATGCTTACTGCATGCAAAACCAAATTCACTCGGAGTGACTTAATTTTCCTTGCACCTCATCACAAAACCGATTATATATATATATTGTCAACGCTTTGTTTCCTTTGTAGCCTTAATAGGTCAGCAGATGTCTGTTGTGTCACCAAATCGTTTAATTCCATCTTGTCTTTTTCGATGCGAAGAGCTGGTTAAAAAAACATAGCAAAATTCGTATTTTGCTATTCGCACAAATAATTTTTATTTTCACAAGCGTCACTATTACACCAATTTACGCACCTACCTAATCAAAGGTTTACCGCGGCATTTCTAATCAGCATTTAATAATTATGATTTCTAACAAAGTCGGCGAGGCTGCAGTGCTCAAAGATGCCTGCAGTGGTTAATGCGTAACTTTTGATTTTGAGACAAAGATTGCTGACACAGGGAAAAATTTGTTCAGTTTTGAGTTTTTGCACTCGAAAATGTTTATTTTTTTAACACTTCTAAAATGCAAGTTACAGGCTTAGCTCCGAGAGCTGTTTTAAATGCTCTGTAACTGTTGAAACACAATTTTATTTTGTTAAAATACGAATATTGCTTACCCGGCAAAAATTGAATTAAACATAAAAAAGATGCTTAAAAACCTGAATTTGTTTTAGGGGCCGCGAACAACGCCCCGGATATGGAGCAGTGCATCAGCCTTAACACTGCCTACGTGTCAATGCCCGGCGGTTCAGCATGCAGCAGCTCAAACTCATTCATTATTAACATACAGGAAGAAGTGCCCATAGGTCAGTTAGCCTGGTCTATAGTCGCACATTGTACATTAGTTAGGCATTCCAACATGCAAACTTTCAAATTATTTGCAGGCACTCCTTTGATTCAGTTTCAAGCGAGAGATCCCGAGAACGACAATGTAGCAATGACCCTGGTGGGCAAGGATCAGTCCATTTTTTTCTTCAGCATTGAATCCTACCCTAACAATAGGACGGCCATTCTCAAGCAAAACAGCCGTCTGGATGTTGATGTATGAGCCTGGACACGAGGGAGGGCGCTATTTTCACCTTTCCATTCTTTTAATTGCCGTTTCTCTCACGTTTCAGTCGCTGAACAGGATTAGTCTCGTACTGCAAATCAGACTCAATGATGGAAATCTCAATGAGGTAAGTCACCATCAAACAAATCATATTTTTGAATGTGTAGCATAAAATATCAAACTGCGGTCAACTGTAGATCATGAAGGACTTCGATGTGGTGATCGTGCAGGACATCAACGACAACGTACCCGAATTTCAGAACCTTCCCTACAGATGGCTCATTCCTGAGGTATAGCATGAGCTTTTGTCATTGAAAAAGCTTTCTCTGTTGTATTAGACAAAATTAGAAACCAACAATTTCTTCAGAACGAGAGGCCTTCCAGCAGCTTAAACTTTACAATCGTAGTAGTGGACAGGGACCAGACCACGTCAGGAATGCTAATTACATACAAGGTAATTTTATTTGATTTCATTTGATTTCGAGGTAGCTCGATATTGGTATTCAAATTTCGTGCTTGTATTATGATGAATCTATGGACAGAAGTGATCTCGCATGAAAGTTTGCACTATCTAGAGCTTTCATCAACCTGTGAAATTGGATCTATGAAATAAGGGAAGCCCAGTTAAACGTGCGCATATTCTCTAGCCTGCTGTCCGTCTGTTTACCTTAGTGTGCTTGCGTCTCAGTGGTTATGCTTGAATATCTGGTTGGATTATTCAATGCACTTATTTAGATTGTAGGCCTGATTTCTTTGATCCACTGAGATCTACTTCAGTAAACACATTAATTCCAAACAGCTTACTAAAAAGCTCCTGGATTTCCAGTGCGAAACACAGATTATGTTGATAACCTTTTGTCAAAAATAAATGGTTATCGCCGCATAATATTGACATTAAAGACTAAAGTGCAGTTTTTAGCATAAGTGCTTTAATGTGAGTGAAAGGGTGGCGGCTAGTGCATCTGAAATTTTTTATTTAAAAAACTCATGTTGAAAAGCTCCCCTTGCGTTACTTCAGGATGTGGCCGGCTCAGCCGCCAGCAATGTGTTCAACTTATCAGACTCGGTAACTGAAAGTCTGTGCCCACCAGGCGGTGGCAGCTGCATCGGCAGGCGTTTTACTCGGGTCCTGACCATCCTAAGAGCTCTGGACTACGAAACGACCAGCTTCTATCAGCTGTCAGTCAATGCGACGGACTTGACTGCCGGTGGAAGGTCAACGGTCACGGATGTCATCATCAACGTGCAAGACAGGCAGGACACGCCGCCATTTTTTGATGGTATTCCCTACGTAAAAAATGTGGCAGAGAATTCCTCAGACGGTACTCACGTTCTCACGATAATCGCGAGGATGGCGATCGAGGCGTACCGAACGCGATCAGCTACCAGCTGGACGCCAGAAATCCGTTTGCAAAGTATTTCACATTGAACAACGTCACTGGCGAGCTGCGTACCAGCTCCGTGAGGCTGGACCGCGAGGCCGACGACATCCTGGCCGTGTTTGGCACCATCGACCTGCCCGTAATAGCGAAGGAAGTGTCTTCTGTGCCGCAGCCAGCCAATATTTCACAGACAAGCACCACAGTGCGCATTACCGTAGACGATAGAAACGATTTTGTACCAACTTTCGGGTACCCGGTGTACAACGGCAGCGTGCAGGAGAACTCAATGGCTGGCATTCCAGTGAATCTATTTTCGCAAATAAGCGTCGCCGATCTCGATGCTGGCGACAATGGTGTGTTCAACTTGACACTGATGCGCAACGGTCAAGTCTATCGCGACTTCGAAGTATCGCCGACGACCATCAGCCGTCAGGGTGCGGTTTTCATCATGGTCAAAAACTCCAGCTTTCTTGACTACGAGGTGGTTAAAAGTGTTAATTTCCAGGTGAGTTTTGTTTTTTGTCGTCATTTTGAGGACTTGAACAAAAGCTTGCGTGATAAATGTTGGTAAAAAAAATAAAATACAGATAGTGGCCACGGAAACGCGAACAGCTGAGAGGCTATCCGGTACGGCAACAGTTCAGCTACAGATTCTTGATGTCAATGACAACAGGCCAGTGTTCAACCAGAGTAGCTACGCCTTTTCAATTCCCGAGAATCCGCCAAAGAACACATTTGTCGGTCGAGTAAAGGTCAGAAAATAAATATGATTACATTAATATCTGGAATAAATAAATTATATTGCAGTTTGAATGGTTCTTACAGGCCACAGATGCGGACAGCGGAGTATTCGGCACTGTGTCTTATAGAATTGACGGCACTGACGCATTTAAGTAAGACAAATAATTTTTCGCTAAGTCAAGCCATTTTGGCTTCCGTAAATTTATCCGAATTTATGCAGACTATGAATGTAAAAATCCTATATTGTGTTTGTATTGCCGTCAAAATTTCAGATTCTTCATCAACTCAACAACAGGAGACATTTTTGTTAATGTTGATGCAGATAAGAACTTCACACTACTCGATAGGGAGCGCTTTTCAACAATATTTCTCACTATTGAAGGCAGAGACGGTGGCGGCTTTGTAACGGCAGTTCAGATGGAAATTTCATTGACTGATCAAAACGATCAAACTCCGGCATTCACTAGACTCAGCTATGCAGGCGTCGTTAAGGAGAATTCTTTCACATGGGATTCGCCCGTTCAAGTCGAGGTACGAGTGTTTTTATAATGGCTGGTTCTAATATTTATTATTCGGTGGCAGTATTAAAACACATTGAAAATGCTTCTCATACTGCAGGCTACGGACAATGACTTAAAGGGAAATAATAACAGCATTGTGGAGTACAGAATCATCGGTGGCGACTTGGGAGGAAACTTTAACATCGTCAGCTCAAGCGGCCTACTCATGATTAGGACGCCATTAAATTTTGAGTCGCTGCCATCCAGCACCGTGAACCTGACAGTTTTGGCGTACGATCTAGGTGTACCATCCCTCAACAGCAGCATGAATGTGCAGGTTACAGTGCTGGACCAAAACGACAACAGCCCGATCTGTTCGCACCAACTGTTCAATGCCACAGTGATGGAGAATGCAACCACGGGCACCCAGATCCTGCAGGTGAATGCCACCGACGCCGACCCGCCGGGCACCGAGAATTCGCGCGTCTTTTTTCGCATTCGAACGGGTGCAGCTGACAAGTTTACCATTGACGGCAACACCGGATGGATTACGGTTGAGCGGGGCGCCGACCTTGACGTCGCTCGGTATGGTAGCCGCTACAACCTGAGCCTGACGGTCTATGATAATGGCACTCCGCAGCGCAACGGTACGTGCACAGCAGTAATATTTGTTCGTGACGTCAACAACCAGCGGCCCTACTTTGACATCATAACGAGGCGCGAGACTGTAGCGGAGAATTTTACCCGAAATAGTCCGCTGCCGATACAGTTCACAGCAAGGGATCCAGATACAACGGCAAATTTGCAATACTCCATCATTTACAACCTGATGAGTGCCACTGAGGGAAACGGCCAGCCTGTTTCCGCCAGCAACTACAATTTCACAGATTTGTTCCACATCTCGTCTACAAACGGTACCATTTATGTTAAAAATATTTTGGACCGTGAGAAAGCTCAGGAGATTCGCATTCCAATTTTTGTGCAAGACATGGCGGCGGAGACACCTCTACCAGTGCAAACCGCAACGGGAACACTGATTGTGACACTTTCAGACGTGAATGATGAATTTCCAATATTTCAATTTCCCGCTGTGAACAATACTTATAGAATTTCTGTATCTGAGGGCCTGCGACCGCCGACGGAAATCAACTTGAAAGCCCTTGCTAATGATCCAGACATCTCAAACCCTCCGCTAGTATATAGTATTAGTCCGACAAGCTCAATGTTCAGCATTGATCCCAACACGGCCCAGGTGTCCCTAAAATCAGCCCTTGATCGAGAAGCCGTTGACAGACACCAATTCTTTGTGCTGGCCAATGACAGCCTCCACATCACGACTGCAACAGTATATGTGAATGTCACTGATGTCAACGATGTCATGCCTACCTTCTACCAATTCGCTTCTAACCTTAACATATCCGAGGCAACTAGCGTTGGCTCACTATTAACCTCGGTACTGGCGAACGATAATGACACTGGCCTGTTCGGAACTGTGCGCTACAGAATTCTGAGCGGAGGTGGTGGAAAGTTCACTTTAAACGAGACTAGCGGAGAGTTAAGGCTTGGCCAGGCTTTGGATCGGGACGTTCCCGTGGTGACGCATACAGCTTACTGATTGAAACTTTCGACAACCCGGGCAGTGCGGAGAGCCTCCGTACTAGCAGGGCGATGACGATTACAGTAGTTGACGTCAACGACAATGCGCCTCGCTTTGCTCAGGACAACTTCACGATCACATCGCTGCTGGAGAGCATGAACGCTAACCAAATGATTCGGGAGATTGGCGCGACAGATGCTGACATCGGTATAAATGCTGGGATGAACTTTGCTCTGCAGGCCATCGCCGGTCAAAACTCTGAGGCATTGAATCTTTTCTTTGTAACTACAAGGCAGTCTGGAGCAACTTTTTCAGCAGCGATATACACTCGCAAAAGTCTAGCTGGAGCTGTTGGCTGGTACAACGCCACTCTACTAGCAACCGATACTGGCACGCCATCCATGACAGGCTCTACAAATATTACATTTTTCATAGCTGACGTGAATGATCATAGTCCGGTGTTCATCTACCCGAACCTGACGCAGACCGTGATTCGAATAAACGAGTCCACAAATGCGTCAAGCACGATTGGCAAAACGCTGCTGGTAGCGAGGGCCACAGATCAGGACTTCGGAAATAACTCGGTTGTTCGGTTTGATCTAACCTCAAGCAACGGTGACCACGCAGCATTTAATATAGATTCCGTCTCCGGCGTCGTCACGGTGGCAATAAATTTAAATCGAGAGGTCAGAAGCGAGTACCGATTTTCGATACAAGCTTACGACCTGGGATTACCGCCCCTGAAGACTATGGCCAACATCATTGTTCAAGGTTTTGGATGTGGACGAAAGCCGCACCAGTTTGGGCCTGATTCGCGTGTTCTAGCAATTGAGCGTCCCGGAGAATTCAGTTCCATCGTCACTCATCCCGGGGACTTTCTAGCATAACCGGGGTACGCGTTGGATCGATTGCAAAGCATCGGACCCCGACGCTCTTTCCGACAGATCAACGCAGATTTTGCTATTTCCTACTGGGTAAGTGATAATTTCTGCATTTTCATTGCCAATTAGCATCGTTAATTGAAACACGTTAAAAACATCGAAACAGATCCCGTGTACGATTTGTTCCATCTAAACAAGACCAGCGGAGATCTTTACGTTTGGTGCAACTCTTGATCGTGAAGCCAGACCTCAATACACCTCTTCATATTATTGCTGTGGAGCCAGTCAGTGCAACTCAAGTGAGTGTTATGTACCATTCCAATCAATAAATTACAGATTTTACACAAAAATTACGTACATACTATTTTGTTAGTCAATCGAACAAAACTAAATTTTAGCCGCATTCCAGTGGAGGAACGTCGCGTCAAGCGGTATCTGGACACAACACCCATAGCCTACGATCCTAACAATGCCACAATGGCCAGGGTCGTTGTGAACGTAGCTGACACGAACGACAATCCTCCAATATGGACAAGGTCAATTTACTACGGCGGAGTAAGAGTGACGGACCCGCCGAGTACAAAATGTATTCAGCTTTGCCGAGGTTGTCTCCGATGCGGACACCGGCAACAACAGCTTGCTAACGTACGGCATGACCATCCAGTTTCCGGACAATGAGCAGCTGAGAACTCAGTTTTGTTAGCCGAGGCATTGCGGACTCTGTATTCACGATAGACAACAGGACATGGAGTGCTGAGAACCGGAGACAAGGCCTACTTCCAGGAGACAATGACTGGCTCCGTCGCATTCAATGTAACAGCATCAGACTCGAAGTTCGTTGCTACAACAATGTGCACCATCTACCTGCTCATCTTGAGCAGCAGCTGATCGTAGTGATGAGCGGCGTGCCAGCAAATGCCACGCAAATTCGGGACTCATTTGCCAGCTATCTGTCGAATATTACTGGCTGGAGAATCGTTGTTAACAATATTGTGACGCACAAAAACGCAGATGGCACTGCCGACAATACAAAGTAAGCATTGTTTCGTATGTCAGAGCAAAAGTAATTTACAGCATTTCAATTGATTGCCGATACACTTTCTCCTCATTTCAGAACCGATATGTACATCCACGCGATCAACCTGATGGACAATAGCATTGTTCCCGCCACTAAGGTCCGTGATAGAATCGATCTACTCTGGCCACAGATGGTGGCCCTGTACAGAAACTTTGGCGTTCTCCAAGTCAAGCTGGCGTCGCAATCGGCCTCGTCTGACTCGACGCTGGAAGTTTTAAGAATCGCCCTGATAGTGGTGGCCTGCAGCTTGGCGATCTTGCTGTTCTTTGCCTGCGTCTCGCCTCTGGTCTTGCCGGCGGATGTACAGGAGAAAGTTGAAGGCCGCCACTGCTGTGGCATTTGGTGAGCGTACCATGGAGCCGATTTATTGATTTGGAAGTGCAACCTATTTTATTGAATCAAAATGCATAAATGGTTCTTAAAATAATTGCTTTTCCAGGCACTAATGGGCACTCAAACGCTCCAAGAACGCCAGGAACCAATTTGCACACCTATGAGGGGTGAGTCCATTAAAAAGCAGGTTTTCTGACAAACTGTCTCAGACAATACAATAAGTAGCGTCTTTATTGACAGCAAAAGGGTCAAAAACTTATTGCCAATTATGTAAAAACTAAAATTAATCTTTCTTCAGTTTGTCCTATTTTTAATCAGTTGCAGGTATGTTAAATTCCATAACATAAGCTTGTACGATTACATATTTTTCTGAAGTGCCATGCTCCGAGTGAATTAATTTGATTCAAAATCCTTTCATTCTAAAGCCTAAAAAGAAATATCCCGTTCACTATTAAATGCAACGTCTCCCAAACCTTGAGTTTAATACATTTTTATTGTAAAATCTTGCATTAAAAAATTGGTATTTTTACCTTTTCATCTGTTTTCAGCTCGAAACCCATCTGGCTTGAGGCCTACGACTTGAACCAGTACGACAATAAGAACTTTGAAAGGTGCGGGTGTTACATTTTCATATGATTTTGCTTGGACATACCATCTACGGCGGCTTTTCTTTCAACGAGATTGGCTTGAACAAACTTATTGGGCGGCAAGCAACAAAAGAAAGCGGGGAATGTAGGCCCAGCCATTGAGGCCAGCTGGTGTGCATGCTCAAGCTGCGCTTTTCCTAGGCAAACAGCTAGCAAAACGACGCTGCGAAAAAACACACACATAAAAAGTGTTAGCCTAAAGCTGAGCAGCTCAAGCAAAATTATTCCCAACGGATTTGGGGCGTGTCAAATCGAAATTTTTCATACCGTCACGCATGCTTTTAGATCTAGGAGAGAACAATAAATTCAAAAGAGAATTATTTCTTAGGCTGAAAGCCACCGCCAGTTCTCACGCATTCGCCTTCAAACCGGTTTCGCTCACTAACTGTGAGTCGTTAGCACTTCTATTTTACAATGGGCTTGTTATTCCACTGTTTATTACCCATTTCTTTTCAAGCTGTGCCACGTTTGCCAGCCGCCAAGCCGCTCCATGGACGGTGAATTTCTTGTAAAAAAACTTCACACAATGCATTATTTGGCACTTTAACACCAGGCAGAGATTTTAGTTCGCCAGTTATAGCTGCATACTTCAGACTTGAGCAACTAATTACAATATTAAGTAATCTAAAAAGCACTTTCTGCCTAAACTTCATTCCAATTCAGTTTCTAACTAGACAGGTTGTGGTGCAGGACCCGTATGTTTTAGGAAGTAATTTTTATTAAAGCAGCTAGCGGCCGACCAAAATCGCAACCCCCACGCGTCCTTCAGCAGTGACAAAGGCGACTCCATCAACAGCAGCCAGCTCGAGCCCACCGACCAGCAGATTGAAATGCGCTTCGACGAAGTTGAAAAATCCATCGAATTCCCTAGCGACAACAATTCCGAGGCCGGCTCTGACAACTTCCGCGACAGCCGCGAGATGCTGTCCTCGGCCGTGGACGCCGGGCCCGAAGTTCTGGTGCAGCCGTCGCGCGGCCCGGCTGACGGACTGCCACCAGTCAGCCTGAATGGCCTGCCGGCCACCAGCATCTGATGGAAACATTTTTTAGCGATCCAATAATCGTAAATTTTATCCCTGAATTTTAAATATTTTAATTCTAAATCCAAATCCTCATCGATTCCAATTGTTAAAAGTCAGAATTTTCTGAACTCCTTCAACTCAAAATTCGAGCAAGCATAGCTGAAACTTCATCGAACATTTTTGTACTTACTTAAAATTTCATGTCGAAAAATTCCGATAATTTTATTGGCACCGTCTTTCTTATTTGCTTCCATTTTGCTAAATTTGATTTTGGTATTCTCATCTATCAGCCTTTAGTTTGTATAGTGTATGGAAAATTCGATGAGGATGTTGTTAACATTACTCATATTAGTATGATGGGTATTCTATTTTTTGCATGAATGTTTATTTTAACAAACCGTTGTAAAATTAACCAGAATGCTAATTTGAGTATTAATTTTTCAGCTATACTTTTTTGCGTTATGTCTCGATTATTACTTAGGATCAGCCTATCAACCTAATCCTTACATCCAAAAAAGTCCCTTTTTACCTAAATTGTATCAATACTTCTTTGCTTTATGTTTGCTTAAATGGATTCGATCCAGTTTTACGCACATTTTAAATATTAATCTGCTATTTTACTTAATAGCTACTAAGAGTACAAGAAGCGAAATAAGTTAACGACTCATTTTATTTCACCTAAATTGCAACAGTCAAGTATTAAAACGATGCGTTTTATGTAGAGTTGTCATAGAATGTTACGATTATATATAATTATTATATATATAGTTATTAAAACAGTGCAGCAATATTATATATTATTAAAAAAGAACTAATGCTGCAATACATGCAAAACAAGTGACTGAGAGCGGCCTTGCACTTCAGACATTCTCAAGGCAGCGATTCGGTCACGGAGAGCGTAAACTCCGGCTAACAGCTTGGCATAGATTGCCAGCATCTGCAACTGGCGAGCCTTCATCAAGTAACCCGTGTTAGGCGACACAAATGCCAACCTGTCGGACAGGTAGGCGATCAGTACGTTGAAGAAGAACATGACGAGCATCATGTGAATGGCGACGTACACTAGGCCCAGTCTGCTCAGAGACTCCGATGAGAAATTCACTCCCGAAACCAGGGTTCGGTAGAAGCCCAGGACCATGCGAACTGGCAGCAGAAGCCCGTCGAATTGGTAGAAACTCGGCTCGCATGGAATCATGTTCACGAACATCCACGCTCCGTTGACAATGACGAAGCTGATAAACACAGACAGAGGAATGAGCAGCGAGAACAGGCACCACATTTCAAAGAAGAGCCGGTTCAGCAATCCGCACTCGAACACAAAGTGCATGAAGCCGACAATTATCGCCAGAGCGTACAGCGAATCCATGATGTTGAATAGCAACGACTCCGAGTGCTGTCGACTCGCCCCGCAAGGCTCGTTGTCTGGCACAAAGAAAGAAATTACAGTTGTGATTGGTTTTATAATGAAAATTAGCATCGGTAGAAACCATCTGGAGTCCGCCATAATGGCTGAGCAGGCTTGACGAAGCATATTGCTGCCGGCTGTTTGCCTTCTCAGAATGCAAAGCCTGGCAGCGAATACGGCGCCCCATCGAAGCAACAGGAGGCCGCTGAGAGCAAAGAAGCAAACCCAGAGAAACGCTGCACCGCCTCCGGGCCGTCCAAAATATTTCAAAAGCTCGAAAGCGTCGTTGCAGCTGGCGTTGCACACGCTAATATTGACGTTGCGATTGTAGAAAGGTCCCCAGAAGGGATCCAATCAAGTAAGTCAGACTAATGGAAAATATAGTGTTCAGTAACAGGCTAATTCTATTTCGTGACAGAATTTCGTTTGACCAGCGCTCGCTTGACTATGTCTGAATCCCAAAATTCCTTTAGCGAGTCACTCAGAGGCTCCGTGTCTCTCGTCAACTCGGCCAGCATGGTGAGCGGACTCGTGTCCCGCCTGTCGCCCCACGGTAGGCTGTACTCGCTCAGATCGACCCAGCGCACTCTCACGGCTCCAGCATCGATGGCAGCTGAACAGTACCTGTTGCTGGAGTGCAGAATCCAATGAGCCACTGCGAACTCCTGCCTGTTGACCGCTAGCTCCAGGGCATTCAGTCCGAGTGCCTCTTTATCCAGCAGCTGACACACCTGCTCCGGGTGTCCTTCGTGCAACTGCTCCAGAAATCTCACGGCCTCCTGCCGTAGAGTGTCACTGTTTATGATGAACAGTTTGATGATGAGGCAGTGGACTGGACAGCAGTCAGCATCTTTAATGGTTTGATTATTTGCGGTGTCGAGTAGGTGGCGGACGCAGTCAATAGCCAGACTGCAGCAAGCTAGCTCAATCACAGTTGCGTGCTCCGACAAGAGCTCAGTAAATTGGTCACCATGAGCTTTGCTTGAGATCAATCCCGAGTAGGTGGCGGGGAAGTTGAGCCTGTCCGATACAGGATCCACTCCGGTCTGCAATAGTCTTTGCAAAGAAGCCAAGTCATTCTTTCTTAAGGCTTGTGATATTTTGCTTGCTGTCGACTCTTGTACATTCGACTCCATGATAAGTTGCTTAACTGTGATAGGCATTGGAGACTGGGTTGTCAAACTGATGCGAGAAACGGTCTTCGAGCGAAAAAAAATCTTCGAGGATAAATTGTGCCGGTGGGCCGCTCCTTTCCCGTTTAAATAATGTTGCCCAGACGGGATGTTACATTACAATTGGCAGGCAGGATTTGGTATCCATAGTAACGAAAATTAACTCCGGAGCTACGAGCTACAGCCAGACTTTTCGAAGCAGCTCATCCTATCCATCAAGCAGTTTTATTGATTCTCGGGGTCCACAAATATTGTCCACTGGAGCTTTGCCCGCCACTTTTTCTTCTGCTCAATGGCTGGGTAAAGAGTTCACTAGGTACAGTTTCCCAATAAAAGAGTCGCTTTCTAGAGGGAAAAGAAAGTGTTCTCAACATTACTTTCTTTAAGTTGCTAAAATATTCTTGTGCATTTATTTTCTTTATCGTTTTTATATCGGCTTTGTCTTATAAATGAAAAAACTCCAATAAAACTAAAATTTCCCATGGCCCTGCACAAGCATAGCACCAAATGATATCAAAGAGCTTTTTTGTTTTTCTCTCCTTCATATGATCCAAAAAAAATTTTGTGGCAGACAGTAACTGCAAATAACAATAAGTAATTAGCTGAAGTGGTTATTGTCCCGAATAATTGAATTAGCATATAGAGCAGTATGTGTGCCTGCACGTCAATATTCAGACCCAGTAACTGCCGAGTCTCGTACGAGAAAAGTCTCATTTCCAAACAATTTATCAAAGGGCGAGTGAACAAACAGCAACCATCCCGTTCATCTACTCGAATTCAACGCCCTTCTCCAACGTCCGATACATCTAACTCCAGTGCCCCTATAATGACTTCATGGAATTTGTAAATCTACGCTCATAAGTGACCTCTACAAGAACATCAAAATAAACAAAAATAAAGATAGAAGATCTTGTCCACTGACATAAAGTGTTTATGATTAATTCATTGTTTTGACGAACGACGTCTAGCTACAAATCCTTTTCCTAATTTACTTTCGCATATGCTCCGATGCTACAAGCATAGTAAAACTACGATTTAGTGTAACCATGCTCAACACTAGCATAATCTGGACAAGTCTTTGTACGTCTAAAACTCTTTACTTCTAGAGTATTGTACATGGTCTTATCCACTGCTGGGCATCTTTATCAAGTCATTGCCGAAGCAAGAACCTCGTTTTCAATAGCAAAAAATCGTAATTTTTTTCGGACCACTCAGCAGACGGTACTTAGAAGAGCAAAACAGATAAACTTTATGAGAAGGACTTTGCGATTACAAACAAGAATTTAAGGCTTATGAGCGCATGAGCGCAAGAAAAAATCGAAAGCTGTGTTACATTACTAACGCTAGTAGCTACTACTGCTAGTATATGCTTTTTCATAATTGGATCATGTTGCAGCCAAACAAACCCCACTATGTTTGAAGCAAAAATCTCGAATAAAGCATCACGGTGCTTCTAGGAGCAGAGATTGACACAAAAAATTGCCCAAAAAATGAAATTTTGTTCATGTTTGTAAACCTGTTTAATATGAAATCCTATGTGGCTGTCTGACCAAATTATGACCATTTTTAGATTTGAATGGGCATTTTAATGTAATTTTGAAGCCATAGAAGCTTGCTATCGAAAAATTTACAAAAAACATTAATGTAACGATTTTTTTGTCGCATTTTATTGATTCGTTAATTGTAGTTAAGAAATGTATTAGTATGTGACATTTTTGTGCCCCTAACGACTAAATTAGTTGCATAAAAATATAATATACTGCCCTCACCTATCTGCTTCTCTCTGCAGCCAAAATTCCCATCTCCTGTCGGGGGCATAGCCGGAGGGGGCCAGTGGCTCGGCGGTCAAGCGCGTCTGCCTTGTGTGCCACTGGTCCAGGTTCGACCTCGCGTTGTATTGAGTTATTTTTCCATATAGCGCGTTCCATATTTCGTGTACATTAGGTTGATTGGCTCTTGGGCCAGTCGTGCAATTCGACCCCCCAAGGCACAGAGAATGTACATTCTTGGAAATGCCGCCTGTACACCCTGTGTGAGTGCGTGATTGGGTGCAATACTGGACAGTCTCTGCACTGAATTTACCGTTGCGCACCGTGTATGCGTGTTTACGCCTGCGTACCGTATTTAGTGTGCCTGCACGCGCTTCAGGAGTCAGCGAAATGGGCAGCAGTGCCTCCTCGCTGGTTGCGGGGCAATGCCGCTTAGAAGCGGAGGAGTGCCCGCAGCCCTCCTGTGAATATTATTATTAGGGGCATAGCCAGAATTTCTAAAAATGGGATTCTAAATGGTCTGTGCCAGAGACTTCTACAGATAGCAGCTTTTAACTTAAACTGAAGCTTGATAAGCTGTTAACTGAAGAACTGAAGTAGTCTCTGGTCTGTGCATTCCTCTACTTTCCCTGTCTCCCCCTTTTCATACAATACCCCTAGTCCTATTCTTGTTCCTCTTACGAGCTATCTTACTCTGCCTCTCAAATTTACTCTCATTTTTATATTTTTGTCTAATAATGCCAAAATTTCACGTAGAACTTTCTGCTTTAATGTGATTATCAATCTTTCAATAAAAATTTATCAAAATAAATGATTTTATCTTGATAGCACGTATTTAAGATAATGATTTATTTTGAGTGGAAAAATCATATAATGATTATTGTTGGTTAGCATGATTCGGCAGAACTGAGTAGACCAGCGTGCGCAGACAGGGCAATTGATTTCAAAATCAAACACTTAATATTAAGAGTCGTCCTTAAACAGTTTGATTGTCAGATGCTTAAATGCCGGGCCAAGCCTCATTAACTAGTGGAAATAATAGCGAGTTAAACAATTTAGGGTCCGCATTGAGCTCAGTCGGACAGCGTAGTCTAGGCCTCGTCCCCATCCTGCGGCGCCAGCTCCACGCACAGCTGGTCATTGCGCGGCCCAAGAGAAAACGACCGGCCAGGCAAGTAAAAGTCGTGACTGTGCCGGTCGTAGCGCGGCCCAATTGTATCGGTCACGTGACAGTTGTGAGCCACAGCGGCCGCCGAGTTGGACATGACTAGGCAGGTGCGCACCGGCGCCTCAGCAAAGGCAACAAAAGTGGCGAAGGTGTTGCTCAGCTCGGCGTGCGCCTGGCTGACGAATTCCACTGCGTGGGGGCCGGCGCGTAGGCTTGCCTGAGCCTGCAGGGCCGCTCCGATGGAATTCAACACTCGCGAGGTGGCGTCCCGGTTCCAGATGCTGACAGACAGCGAGCCCGAGACGCTCAGAGCCGCCGTTCCAGTCAGCGACGCCTGCACGATGAGGCCGTTCTGCAGGTGCAGCCGGGTTGCGAAATCGTGCAGCTGGAAGCCGGCCTGCAGGACACTGACTGGCTCCTCCGGAGCGTTCCACACTGCCGACATCAGGCCGGAGCTTCCTGTGAAGAAGCGACGAGGCCGAAGCCACTCGCCAAGGACGCTCAGCTGCAAGCCCGCTGTGGGTTCTTCGGTCAGCTCGTCGTCTCTTCGGCTGGTGTCGCCGCTGTCACCGCTGTCCAGCAGGCTATCGACAGAGTCCGCGTATATCCGCACCCCGAGAATGTCCAGACCCACCGATTCTGCGGAACTGTTGAAAGCCAGCCGAAAGTCTGACAGGCGGATGCCGCCAAGCTTGTTGCCAAGGAGGTCAAGCTCGAAGTCGATGCTCGCATGGTCGAGAAGCTGGCCTCGTCGATAGGCAGATGAGGTGAGCGGCTCCAGGATCGCTTCGTGGCCGGCAGGCAGCAGCTGGCTGTGGCGCCGGCGAGTTGGCAGCCAGAGATCGGCGCTCTGGTGCAGCTGGCCGGCGCATTCCGGACAACCCGCTGGACCGCCCAGAGCCGCTGCGATGGCGTAGCGCACCGGGTTGCTCAAGGGCACGTGACGCTGGCGAAGCAGGCCAGCCAGATGGCTCCGCTGCTGCGCCTCCAGCGGTCCGGACAACTGCAGCACGCGGAGCCGCGCCACAGCAGCTTGAGAGCCTGCGGTGCTGTTCGCAAGAAGGCCACGCAGAATGGGCACTCTGTAGAGCGGACTGGGGCAGTTGGACATGGCTGACAAGACAGCCAGCTGGCAGTCAGCATCATCGGCAGCTTCGCAAGCGGCCAGGCGGTTCAACAAAAGGCTGGGAACGTCCGAATCTCTCCTGTTAGCCGCCGACCATTTGCGGCTGAGCGATGCGAGCGCGTTCAAAGCTGACTGGGCCGAGTCTACTCGTTTGACGGCGTCTAGGCGCGCAAGGAGGTCCCGAGTTCGCTCCAGTAATGGTCGGCCTACCCGGCTAATTTGGGCGATGGAGAGCAGCAGCCGCTCAAGCAGAGAGTCGTCCAGTTTGTCGAGGTTCTTAGCAACAAAGTCAAACAGAGCGCCGAGGCACGGCCTGGTACCGCAGGCTGCAAACAGTTCGAGCACCGCAGGGAGGTGCGACTTGCCCGAGGCCAGCTCCAGCTGGCTCCGGAGCGCCGCTTGATCGCGAACTCCTCGAGCCAACGGCAGGCCTTGCAGTAGCGAAAGTGCCTCAGCCGAGGGGCTCGCCTGGCCAGAGACCTGATCAGCCAGGCGGGACAGATACTCGGCAAGGCGGGCGCTCGTCTCGGGTCGGTCAGCCGTCTCTGGCGACGTTGGCAACGAGACCTCGCGAGTCGGCTTGCCAGTGGACTGCAGATAGGCGGACAGGGTCTCGAACGCCTCTCTTGGTGCAGTAGCGTCTGGCTCGGCAGTTAGGAGGTTGAGGCGGCTGCTTGAAGCCACTCGCATGCCAAAGTTGCCGGGAAGTCTAGCAGGCAGCAGCTCGTGCGTCTCGCTAGCCGTCACCGACACCGGCTGGCCGTCGTTATTGTCGGCGAACTCGAAAACGGTCACCGCGCTCGCTGGTTGTCGGCGGTGCACCGCGAAAAGCGGATTTGCGGAGTCCCGCTCGCCAGACAGCTCGGCATTTTCGCACTCCTCGGCTCGCTTTTGCAGTCGCTTCCGCTTCGGCTTTTCTTCCGCCTGTGGCAGCCAGGCAAAGGACAGTCCGCACTCGCCCATGGAATCGGCAACGCGTTCAAGCGTGGACTCGGCCGCAACATCTCGGTAGCGCAGCAGGGAGGCCAGGCCGCGGGCCAGGTTCAACCAGAACTGATCCAGGCGCTCCGGTGCAACCACCGACCCAAGCCAGGCCGGCAGGCTGGGCTCCTGGACTGTCAGGAGAAGCTCCGAGTCAGCTGGCGGTCGGGCATCTGTTGCCGCTGAGTGGCCGTTTCCAACGTAGGCCGTCAGGAAGCGAAGCCGCAGAGCTGACAGGCCATTGGCGAATTGCAGCCGGGTCAGGCTCACATTGGATTTGAAAGCCAGCCGGCCTGCGTGCTTGGCGTCGGTCTGTTGCTGCAGCTCGCTCAGTACAGCCTCGGTCTCGTACTGGTAAATGTACTGCACGCCGGGTTTGAATGCTGCGGCTAAGGAGGCCCAGATGCAGGCCAGGCAGAGCAGGCGCAATGAAAAGCTGCGTAGCATCGCTGAAGCTCTGAAAGTTGCTGGCAAGCTCTTCGTTTCGTCTTCGTTTGGGATTCCTTTCTCTCTATTTATGGTTTCGCTTTCTTGCTTGCTTCTAGCAATGTTCACTTGTGCAGCTTTTATGCCGAGGCCATCCGTGCATGCACAATCGGACAGTGGCCTCGGTATCTCTCCCATGGCGGGCCAAAGTCAAACCACAACCTCGAGGGCGCAACGCCACGTCATCGTCTGTGCATTTCACAGGCTGAACAGCGCCCTAGCAGACGATAAGAATGCTATTGGCTTTGCCGGCATTGGTCTGTCTTGCGCTTGTGCACCGAAAATGCGCGCAGATTAGGAAACCAGAAGACTTTCTTTTAGACCGGCAGACGGGGGTAAATGCGATCCTGTGCGATGCTTCCAATGCCTGTTGACTGCGCGTGAACCCAACTGTTTACAGCTTTGAATTTGATAAGGACAGGCAGCAGTTAGGGGCCCTGTGTACACTGAAAGATAAGCCGCTATGCTGAGGTTGCAATTTCTTATCTCGTATTAGTTGATTCGATCATCGAGAAGCCTTTACCCGGCTCAAAATTATAATCTACTAACTCAAATTTGTTGAGATCCTAGCCTTATACTACTCTGCTGAGTAGTTTTTTTCGGTGAAATATTGCTAGAACATAAGGATACTTGAATAACGATAGTTATTAACCGCATTAGTCTAATTTCTCAATAAAATTTCAACGAATATTTTTATCAATAAACGCATACTCTTGGAAATATAAACGAGTGGATCGCGCATGCTTTTAATCCTGAACAGATTGTATTCTGTTTACAAAGTTCAAGGATGTGAAGAACTACAGATAGTACCAAGAACTATATGTGTACGATGTTTAAAAGCCAGCAAAAGGGCATTACAATGACGAATAGACAAAAGATCGAGTGGAAAAACCAAGAGTATGAGGTATAAAAAAGGTTTTAAAATGGCTAAACAGACTACGGAATTAAGTTTAGTTAAGACCAAGCAGACGAGGAAGAATGTTCGAGGAAGACAAACAAAGGTGTCATACGAGCTAGACAGGTTTATTAGAAAGAAACCAAAGGGTGACAACAAGGCATTTTATTGATACGTCATTTTCCTTCAGCCTCTATGATGGCCTCGCTGTAAAATAAGGAATTGCGAACTGCAATACAATCGCATATTTATTATTTTAATTTTCTGTGGCACAGGTATAGTGCCCGACTGAAATTTCCACAATTGGATTCCCTACCGGCTGCTGCTGCGAATTGCTATGGAGCTGACGGGTCGAATTCCCAATCCCATTTAGAGGCGCGCCAAAGCTGCGCATGTGACCAGTGTGGGGAAACAGGGGGCTGGCAGAGAATAGATCCAAGCAAGGCAGAGACGCGTGAGAAATCGGACCTGAGCCGGGCTGGAAACAAAATTGAAAGCGGAGAAAAATCGTTGGGCTTATCACGGCAGCCGAGGCCTGCTTTGGAGGAAGCTAATTAGCAGTAGCAGGTGGGGTCTGTCGTGGCTTGCTGAATATACTGGAGCCCTCGGCGCATCGGTATCTGCACCAGCTGTGTAGAAGCCCCCAAACTCAACGGTCCGACACAGTGGCAAAGCTCGATAATGCTGAGCCAAGCTTCGCTGCGCTGATTTCAGTTAGAAGTGTCCCCACCCGACTAATCCCTCTCGGTGCATTGGTCCATCTGTCTCCCTTCTCACTGTCCTCTCTGTATCTAATCAGCTCACCCATATTCAGCGCCATACCTGAATGCACAGCAAGGTCCTGTCATTGGTTGCAACACTGGAGGCCGGACAACCAATAAGTGAGAGTGCCTGTTGACTAGCTGCTTTGAAGAGAAGAAGAAGCAAGGCTAACAAATCACTTAGCAACATTTATTGAGTGGCTGCAAAATAATCTTCTCATTAGAATAAAATTTCTGTCGATTTTTTTCTCTTGTCCTCCAGACCGTCAAACTGAGGGTTTCTCAAGAGCAGGACGAGATCCTTAAGCAGGTCAAGCAGTTTGTGAGGAGCGCTCGCTCATGCGGCGTCACGACCCGTTGGATTTGACCAACAACAAATCACAGCAGCGTAGCGGTACAAAATGCCAGGACTAAACACGCAAAGAGTGCCGATTCCCTGCGCCGACATGGATTTTCTGAGTCTTCTGCTGTTCCTGCTGCTGCTCTATCCCAGCTGCTGCTGCTGCTACCAGAGCACAGCCACTGCCGCTAACTCGAACACCACCTTCCTGGTGGCGGGCAGCGGCCAGGCGGGCATGCTGCTCCGACCGGCCGGGCCGCAGTTCGAAGCTCCGCCGAGCCAGGAGCTGACGCTGCGCCAACTATACGACTGCTTCGCCGCGCTGGACAACGTCTGTCACGCTGGCGGATTCGACGGCCTGCTCAGACTCGACGCCAACGGTCGGACGACTGCCCAGTGGCAGGCCGAGCAAAGCCTGCTGAGCAGCCTCCGGTCGGCTCTGTTCGCCGCGCACAGGCCGGAGCAGCCGGCCGAGCGGCTGGCCCTCTGCTTCATCCTGCAGACGCCGGATATTTTTGACCAGACCAGGCCGCGCCAGGACCCGGTCTGCCTGCGCCTGGTTGGCGGCGCTTTCCACCTGGAGAAGGCCATCCTGCCGGCACAGCGGACCTTGTGCCGCATTGGGGGCGGCGGCTCCGACACCGTGTACTTCCTCTGCCAGCGGTCGGCGCCGTCACCGCTGCCGCCAACGGCGCCACACCGACCGACATCGCGCCTGGCGCCGCCTGAGCAGCCAGAATCGCAGCCGCCAGATGAAGCTGCAGTAGCATCGTCGGCCGCGGCGAGCGCTGCTGCAGCTGCGAGAATTCGGTGCGCCATGATGTGGCTGGCGGGCTCGCTGACGGCGCTGGTGGCGCTGCTGGCCGCCTGCCTGCTGGTTCACGCTGTCACGCAGGGCCGACCGACCCGTCATTCAACTGTGGCCGCCGCTGCAACTGCAACCGCTTTGCCTGACAGTTCGACTGCTCAGCTATTAATGTCGTCGGCGAATCGGCGAATAACCAAACACCGAGGCGTCGCCGTCTGTGAGAAAGCGGCGCTGATGCTCACCATCGGGCACGACGAACGCACCGTCGAATGCGCCGCCTGCGGCGGCAGTGCAGACGAAGACGGAGAAGCAGTCGAGTCAGACGGCAGCCAGTGCGGTTTCTGCCGGCTGCAAGCCGCCGAATGCCAGCTTTGAGTGAATCTCAAACAAGTTTTGCAAACTTAAGGCCACCAACTCTAGTGGTTAATTTGCCTGTCATTAAAGTCATAGCATCCGCCCCAGTCAAAACAGACTTATCAACAATTTCAATGTTTGTTACTGAGCGCCAGTGTAAAAATAAGATTTAGGGTCTGACAGGATCAATCGTTGAGGCAGTTAGTCAGATACTAAGTAGCATCTATAGATAAAATTAGAGGCCTCTTGTACTTCTCGAATCTTTGTTGCTAATGCTTCACTCGATTGCTTAGAGCTACGCGGTTTCTCCAATCCGACAATAAAAATGCACAAAGCACTTCAGTTGCAAGAAGCGCGAAGCATTTTTTTATTGTCATATTTTCTATGGTCATCGCTCAGGGAGGGGCCAGTACGATAATAATAAGGAAACAAAATGAATAAGATCAGCAACAGGCCTCGGGCGAGAAGGCGGAACGAATAGATACGGAAACCACTGATTGGGGGTTCCCCCCTGCCCATGCGGAAGGCATTCAGAGCATTGTGCCTAGCTAGCGAACTGTGCCAGTCCAATGATAAAATAGATTGGCCAGCAAGCTATGTATCTGCAGCAAAGCACTGTGGCTTGCAGTTGACAAATTTTCAAGGGGAAAAATTCCCCGTTAATAATGGGCCATAAAGTGTCTAGTGAAACCTCTATCAAATAATTCATCCAGTTAATAAAGCAAAACATTGGAGAACTACTGCAGTAGCTACCACAGGACTGGAAGTATCAATATGTTAGCCACAGCCAGTGTGAAGGACTGAGGCAGGGGTAGCAGCAGAGTAGGACTAAGAAAGGGGTAGCGGCAGAGTAGGAGTGGGACGGAGTAGCGGCAGAGTAGGATTAGGGGAGGGGTAGCGGCAGAGTAGGACTGAGGGAGGGGTAGCGGCAGAGTAGGACTGAGGGAGGGGTAGCGGCAGAGTAGGACTGAGGGAGGGGTAGCGGCAGAGTAGGACTAAGGGAGGGGTAGCGGCCGTGTTTGGACTGCGGAGGGGTTGCGGTAGAGTAGGACTAGGGAGGGGTTGCGGTAGAGTAGGACTAGGGAGGGGTAGCGGCAGAGTAGGACTGGAAAGGGGTAGCGGCAGAGTAGGGGCGGGGAGGGGTAGCGGCAGTGCAGGACTAGGGAGGGGTAGTGGCAGTGTAGGACTAGGGAGGGGTAGCGGCAGTGCAGGAATAGGGAGGGGTAGTGGCAGTGTAGGACTAGGGAGGGGTAGCGGCAGTGCAGGAATAGGGAGGGGTAGCGGCAGTACAGGACTAGGGAGGGGTAGTGGCAGTGCAGGACTAGGGAGGGGTAGCGGCAGTGCAGGACTAGGCAGGGGTAGCGGCAGAGTAGGACTGGGGAGGGGTAGCGGCAGAGTAGGGGCGGGGAGGGGTAGCGGCCGTGTTGGACTGGGGAGGGGTAGCGGCAGCCACCGAAGCAGTTGTCTGAGGTGTTATTCATACATTTATATACAATACTAGCTGTGGCTGCCAACTGCAAATGACTGCAGCTGGCAACGAATCAAACTGCAGTTAACTCGCACATAAAGGTAAAAATCTCCGTCTACATATGCAATACAACTATAATCTATGTGCAATGCACTACAGAAATCACAACCAGTCATTTGACCTGGCCGACTAGCAAAATGCCGCATAAGAATCGGCTTGAGCCTAGCTAGAAGGCCAAGACAAAAGGAGCAGAGATTGCGCTATCAAAGTGGAGCCTCACCTACGCCAGGCCCCCGGCAGTCCGCACGGCGGCACGCAAGCAATTCTCTCTCACCCAGAGGCAAATAGCAAAGAAACTGAAAAAGATGAAGCCGTGTAGTAAGTTGACGTTCAGCTGAGCAACTTTTTGTGACAAAAAATATGCCAATACAAAGCAACACACTACAAAAGGAAATCTAAAAAGAGAAGATAAGCACGACAGTCGAACGATAAAGAGTCGGCACGGGAGGAAAAAGAAAAAACGGTTTTGCCCCTAAAAAATAAATAAGTCACGCCAAAGGCAATAACAAAATCGTGAAATGTCATTTTAAACATGCAATCGAACACGAGCCAATCTGAATTCTATGTAGCCTGTCCATTATCAAATTATTTTTTAATTTCTTGCAGCATTGTTTTCTATTGAATTTACGAGTATATACAATTTGAACAACATGCTACTGTCAGTAAGCAACAATCATCATTAATTATTAAAAGCACGCTGTAGACTGGAATGAAAATCAGATCAATGAGAATCTTTGACTGCATTGTCTGGCTGCTGCGCTGAGCCAGCTGGCGCAGCATTGCTGCCGGCTGTGGAATCGGCATCGGCGGCGGAAGAAGCGGCAGACAGCCGAGCTACTAGCAGGTCCTTCCACTCGCTCTCAGGCAGCCGGCGCGCCCATTCAGGCGCCGCGCTGGCCGGCAGTCGGACGCCGCGCATCGCCTCGCGAATTCTAGCAGCTTCGGCCTCGGTGATGCCGTCGGCTGGCTGGGGCGGCGGTCCGCGCCACACGGCCGCCAGAGAGGAGGCCGGATCAGCTGGCGGCGGCCGGGCAAAGACCGACATGGAGTCGCCAACGCCGCCTCCGCCGCATGGCAGCAGCTCGTCCGCTGCCAGCTGGCGCTGAATAAGCCGATCAAGTCCTGGTGTTTCTTCAGCCTCCGCCTCGGTCTGCTCTATAGCGCTTGCTGCTTCTGGTGCAGGAATTTCCTCTGGCAAATGCTCCGATTCATTATCCGAAGCTTCTTCACTGGAATCGTCTGTGTTGGAACTCGCAGCTCCAATAGGCGCATAGCCGTACATCTCATGGTGTTCTTCAACCTCATCTTCATCAGCATTTACACCATTAGCTGGGGCTACTGCTGAGCCTGCTTCGCCATTGCTAGCTGGTGGTGTCTGGCAGGGCATCATTGGCTACTGTACGAGCTAAGTAGCAAGGTCAGAAATTTGGCTTTACTTTACCAATATACATGCATGTGTATTACAAAGGTGGTTAATTGACTACAATTCCCTGACAATATTATTAATAGTCATACTGATTTTAAGAATTATATTAGCCTGCTATTGCAAGGTCATATATAATAAGTTACCCAATGAATATCAATATTATTTTTAATTTTTTGCTCTTTCAAGTGGTTTATTAAAATAAATTTTACAAGGCATATTTGCTTTTTTAAACTTACTTTTGATTTTTTGCTCTTTCAAAATTATAAAAATAAAAAAGTAGCCAATTTGATCATTTTAAAATTTACTATTGTAGTAAAAATTTACTAGGATAAAAGGCAAACAAAAAATTGTAGAAGAAAATGTGTAAGTATAAAAAGGGTTTAGCCAATACAGTACTGTAGGAAAAAGGCTAAAATTAGGGCCCATAAAATATTTAGTATAAAACATTTAGAATATAATTCTATATATTATTTTATAAAATATTTAGATTGTGAGCAATCTAAGGCTAAGGCTAAAATTAGGGCCCATAAAATATTTAGTATAAAACATTTAGAATATAATTCTATATATTATTTTATAAAATATTTAGATTGTGAGCAATTAAAACTTTGTTTGAAGCAGACAAAATAATGGAAGCAGCACTAAGAAAGTAAAGATTTTAAAGGCAAAAACGACAGAAGTCTGAAGACGCGTACAGAGAAAAAAAAAATTATTTTATAGCTAGATGGAAATAGGTGAGTAAAGACTTATAAATTTAACAGATAAAGATTAAGAATTCGTAGGGCTGCTGCTCAGAAATGATAGGCCTAGGCCTAGGCTTTTTTCTAGGCCTCATAGCAATTTAAAAAAGGCTTCAAATAATATTGATTGATATTTAACTTGTTACATACAGAACTACAGCATTAGCAATGTTATATTATCACTTTAAAACATGTGGTTCATAAGTAATTATCATTTGTTGATTAGCTATGTTTTAATATTGTAACGTAGGTTCACCAAATTTAAAAATTACAGTACTTCGTGGAAAGAAATTTTTATTGCACACACACACATACGTTAATGGAGTAAATTTTATTATCAATAAAGTTATAATAAAAGTTATACTATATAGTACGTCAGCAGTCTATCGATTTTCTCTTGTGTTACTACTTGATCAGTTGATCTAGTTCGCCTGGAAGAATGGCATTTGGATTTGTTGCAGTAGCTTACATTCTAGCCCTTATTTTTACTGCATTTCTTCTTTTTGTAATCATTCATCATGTAAGTATATAGCTAATTGACGGATATTTCATCTTATTATAGTGGATGTAAAAATAAGCTATTCAATTACTAGAATAGCATAGCATTTTCATATTGACTAGTGTCTGTTAGAACTAGGACCTATAGGCCTATTAATCAAAACATTGTTAAGAGCTGTTTTGGCTAGCCTAACTTACCTAACCTTTTACCAAAAATCTAAAATAGGCCCAAGCATATCAATATCCTATCTAGAAACTGAAAGATCTAAATATATAGTTTTACATTTTAGTATTTAGTATTTGGCTTTTTAATTCAATGGAAGGACTGTAAATTTTTATTGCAAATATATATGGGATATATATAGGCCTATACTTTCAGGTTTACAGTAAAATACACTAATATATTATTGATCTTTTAAAGAATGGTGAACATTAAAGTGTCAATTATTATTTATTTTTTTAATTATACATTTTAATTATAATTTTATTTATATTTCCATATGTGATTTCCCTATGTGATCCCTATATGAATGAGCAACTATCTAGCTACAAAATAATAAAACTTAAATTGTATAGATTGCAAACATTGTATATATCTTTATTTTGGTATCAACAAAATTTAGCAATTTAGAAATTATCTAGCTTCAAACTAATAAAATAAATATTACATAGGCCTATGCTACCAATAAATAATTTATTGTAAGACAAATTTAAGTTGCTTGTTATCTTGAGTAATGATTTTATAAAAGTCATTTTAGACCAAGAAACATTTATAATATTTATTAAAAAGTAGAAGTAGTCAATAATATTATAGTTATTATACTTTTTTTAAAAAATTCCTGGTAAGTTTTCTGATTAAAATATAGATTTCAAAGTTAGAATTAGCCAGTGAACTTAATATGTTGAGAAAATTGAAAAAATATATATCTAGACATAAAAGATATAGCTATTACCCAACTTGATTATCTTAATCTTTTATCTTAATCTATTTTAGTAAAAAAACTCCTTCAGTATGGTTTTAAATCTCCCTGTGTAGACAAAAATTATCATAGAAAAAAAACATTTTTCCTAGCAGAAAAAATATTTCCAAGCATTAAAAAAGCTCCAATAGGCAAAATAATCTCCCAAAGCATGTTAAAAATTTCCTTAGCAGTGAAAAATCCTTTAACCAGGTAGAAAATCTCATTGGGGCAGAATAAATCCCCAAACGGGTAGAAAATCTTTATATTTTAAAGATCTGGCTCCATTGAAATTTTATAAATGAACAAAAAATTGAGAGCTATGTACTATACAATATACTTTATTTTTATTCACCTTTGCCACTATTCATGTTTGCAATATTGATCTTTTCAATTTTTAATATTTAGGTATTCAATTTAATCTTAAATAATACTTCAACTATCCAATCCCCACTTGGCACAGGTGATCGCCTTTGACGAGCTGCAGAATGACTACAAGAACCCGATAGACCAGTGCCGCAGCTTGAACTCGCTAGTTTTGCCAGAGTACATTGTGCACGCGGTGATGTCGCTAATGTTTCTGTTCTGCGGCCAGCTGCTATCGTTCATTCTTAACCTGCCTCTGGCTGCCTACCACGTGAAGCGGTACATGGACCGGCCGGTGCTCAGCTCGCCCGGCCTGTACGACCCCACTAGCATCATGAATGCCGACAAGCTTCGCAGGGCAATGCGCGAAGGCTGGGTCAAATTGGCCGTGTATCTGTGCTCGTTTTTCTACTATCTCTACTGTATGATCTACGTGCTGGTGTCGTGAATAGCCTGCCCCCCTTAGCTCGCTTTTGGTAACTACATACATGGATTGGGTGGGGCGTTGGGCATTCTTGTCAGCTTGTCCGATGCGTGTACTTTTATGCTATGGCTCTGCTTATCTGTCTCCATTAAAATTTAGTCAAACTCAAAATCATGCTTTGAAACAATTATCCCGACGAAAATTCAATTCTTATTTGGCATTATTTAATAGGTTAATTCACCCAAACCAGCCTTTTCTTAATTTGTTTCATCAATCCAGTGTAACCGCCATCAGTAAGGGTGTAAAGTATCAAGGCTTAGCTTACTACTTTAACTGGACACCAAACTGAAGTAGCACAGTTTGCGCATGTTATTGTTATTGCCAAAATGTTAGCTAGATAAATGGTTTGTAACAGCCCTGATTTCCTAGAATTGCTCTTCTCCTATTGTGTATCAGCAATTTATATCCTCGCTATGATCATACTGTACACTTATTTTTAGTCTTGCTATGATCACACGCATTGTTAATCCAATGCTTTTTTGGCGATGAAACAAAATACAAACAGCATGATTAGCACAATCAGTCGCTTATAATTTATTCACTTTGTTTCTTTTTCTATGAGATTTCAAGACGAGTAAGTTGCTTTCTGTATTTAAATTTTTTGGAGTGGGAGTGATTAGGACATCTGATCATGACCGAAAGGTCGTGAGTTCGAGCCCCGGCTCTTAGGAGACAATCTTAGGAGCAAGGCATCTTATCCTCTGGGTACCAGCATGAGCCAGCTAGTGGCTCGGCGGTCTAGCGCGTCTGCCTTGTGTGCCACTGGTCCAGGTTCGACCCTGCGTTGTTGTTGGTTAACTGTTTTCCCTAGCGCGGTTTCGTGTGCAGGGGGTCACATTAATTTGGGGCCTTGTGCACGAATTGGTTGGGCTATGGGCCAGTTGTGCAATTTACGCCCGTGAGGGCAACCCCCCCCCCCCCCCAAGGCATAGAGAGTGTACATTCCTGGAACTACCGCTTGTACACCCTATGTGAGTGCGTGACTGGTGCCGGCCTGTGTGTGTGTGCCTATGCCTGCATACCGTATTTAGTGTGACTGAACGCGCTTCAGGAGTCAGCGCAATTGACTGTCATGCCCCGTTGCTGGTTGTATAACGATGTCGCTTTAAGCGTCGAAGTGCCTAAAGCCCTCCTGAAGATTGACATAACAGCATGAGCTGGGTGTTCGTTTCTCCTGCCAGCCAGAACTGAACAGCTGTGCGCAGCCTTTGCGCAGCTAGCTGCGGCTGTGCCGTTAGGCTGTGCATCTGGTCGAAAGGTCCGCTGAGTAAGTCATCGAAAGTATTGTATAAAAATATTAATATATACTTAATAGCTACTGCAAGTAGAAATGCGGGAAAATTTTCGGTACAGAAGAAATCACTAATTCGGAGTAAATGTTTGTTATTATGAGTTATTTTATGTATTAAGATCTGAGCTCATATTGACCAGCCTGGTCGTTAAAGATAGTCCAACCTTCACATTGGCCTCCTACCTACTAGCTGGAACAGATGAATTTGAGTGCATCAGTTAGACCTACGCTGTCATGCGCAAGGTTAGAGTTGCGAGTCGCAAATAGATGCGTTCATCGCCTAGCATAATTTATAAGCATCGTTTATGCCCACTTCAGTGGCTGAAGATAACTTGAATAACTTGATGAAGAAACCACACAGATGAAATGCTCTTGAATGAAAGAAAGAATAATAATAAGAAATCCTAGATTTGTCGCATTTACAGCTCACAGCACTGCCCAATGTTTGCACATGGCGAACAGCAGGGTAACACAGAGTTCTAGCTTGTACACAGTCTATATAGCTAGGCCTGCCAAGGCTCATCTTTTTCTATCGGCACTTTCCCAGGGCCGCAGTCCTGGCGTTCTTAAAAAAACAATATACTTGAAGATCGGGGCCATTGTTCTCAGCATTCAGACGGACGCAAGCCAAGCAGCTGAGTGGATGCGAGCGCATGCAATGTCCATATAGCACTCAAGGCACAGACGCGATTAACTCAGCTAGCCATGCGCTTTCTCACTCCTCGCTGTATCCCAAGGTCTCGCTCTGCGCAGCAACCTTAGACTGGAATTGTAAAACCTTAAGCTGTCATCTCTAGTTTAAACTATAAACCTGAGAGGCGAAGCAATAAAAACTGCTTGCTCGCGCAAGTTCTGTCCAGCTGTGTGGTCCTAGGAATACAATTTCGTATAAAAATTCTACAGGATAAAAAACGCATTTGAAATCGTTAATAAAATCAACGCGATGACAGCTGTCCGCTGCCTGCCCGCTCCGGGACATTTGCTGGCTGTCTGGCTGGTCGCTCTGATGCTTGGTAAGGTGCTGGCATCTCTGGTAGCCTCTGCCGCCTCTATCAACTGTGCTGCATTGTATATTTCAATTTGTCTTTATTATTATTAAACTTAAAAGGTTTTTCATGTTCACTCTCCCAGTGATTCACTCTCCCAGTGATTCCCTCTCCCACTCATTCACTCTCCCACAGCTGCCAGTCTGGAAGCGACCGCCAACATGCCGTCGGAGTCGCTGCTGGTAGCGCCGGAGCTGCGCTGCCCCGACGGTCGCATCCCGTTGAATAGCCCGCAGACGCGCTGTCGTTCTCAGCCGCAGCTGCAGTGGACGGGTAGGCGATGCGAGAACAACAGCAGAGACTTCGGCTGCCCGCAAGGTTTCGACTGTCTGGCCGGCGGCATCTGCTGCGAGACGCCAGAGCATCCGGTTTGCATTGCTTCGTTTCTGACATCGCTGTTGATGGTTTAGGCTAGTCTGAGACCATATTAACTAGTCGTCAGGCCTGTCTGTCACTCCCGCTACAGTCCTTAGGCCTGTCTGTCAATCTCCCGCTATAGTCATCAGGCCTGTCTGTCAATCTCCCGCTATAGCCATGAGGCCTGTCCGTCAATCTCCCGCTATAGTCATCAGGCCTGTCTGTCACTCTCCCGCTATAGTCGTCAGGCCTGTCTGTCACTCTCCCGCCAAAGTCGTGACGAGCTAGTATTATAAAAAAACTAGTTACTGCAAGCTCGCAAAATTAATCAACAGAAGACCCGCATTAACTCGCCCACTCTCCAACAGCAATACGCGGACCTGTGCCGCATGAGCTGGGCTGGCAGCAAGGCCATCGACAGGGCTGGCAGCTGCTGGCGGGATTCCGACTGCGCCGGCTTCGATAGTCTGGCCAGCCGCTGCTGCAGCGGCACCTGCGTACTGCTGAAGCAGCGTGAGTAGCAGATTAGAGCATTATTTAACATCTTACGGTGAGCAAGGCACATTATTAATGATTGTAAAACATTTTCTTTCAGGTTGCTTCAAACAGCGACGCCAATATTTCAACATTCTTTCGACCGGAAAGGTGCCCCGACTTTACATGCCCAGGTAAAGTGAAGATAGAGATAAAAAAGCCATTGCACTACTGCTTAATTTAGTCAGTAGAGTAAGCAGAATATCGCCTTAAAACCGTTTGTTGACCTCTCGACGCCCCTGTCCCTCTGTTTCTCTCTTTTTCCCCCCAAATTATGACCAATAATTCAGCCATCAGTCCGCCAAAGAAATTTTAGTTTCCACCAGCCAGTCAAGTAAAGCAACTCAACAAATTTAACTTTCCGAAAGGTGCACGGATGACGGCGCCTACCAAGCCGTCCAGTGGGAGCCGCGCCACAACCGGCGCTGGTGCGTCGACCAGCGGACCGGCCTGGCGCTGCGTTCCGGCTGCTGCTTGGCTAGCAACAACAACTCGGCAGCCTGCTCGAATCCCCGCCCCTGCCCCCCGGATCTGTGCGCCCTGAGCGTCTGCCCGGCCAGGCCCGACGCCGCCTGCCGCGTGAGCGTCTGTGACAGCGGCGACTGTCGGGCGGAGTTCTTCGACCAAGCCAGCGGCCAGCCGGTGAACTGCGGCGCCGGGCTGAGCCGCTGCCTGGCTGCGCAAGCCGCCTACTTTGCCGGCTTGGCCTTCCTGCGGGCCCGCGACCAGACACAGTGGCTGCAGGTGTGACGCCTGTGTGACAATTCTGTGACGGCTGTGTGACTATCGTTTGATGGCTGTGTGAATATCGGGTGCCGGCTTTGTGAATATCGGGTGACGGCTTTTTGAATATCGGGTGCCGGCTTTTGTGAATATCGGGTGACGGCTTTGTGAATATCGGGTGCCGGCTTTGTGAATATCGTGTGACGGCTTTGTGAATATCGGGTGCCGGCTTTGTGAATATCGGGTGACGGCTTTTTGAATATCGGGTGACGGCTTTGTGAATATCGGGTGACGGCTTTTGTGAATATCGGGTGACGGCTTTGTGAATATCGGGTGCCGGCTTTGTGAATATCGTGTGACGGCTTTGTGAATATCGGGTGACGGCCCTGTGAATATCGGGTGACGGCTTTGTGAATATCGTGTGACGGCTTTGTGAATATCGGGTGATGGCTTTGTGAATATCGGGTGCCGGCTTTGTGAATATCGTGTGCCGGCTTTGTGAATATCGGGTGCCGGCCTTGTGAATATCGGGTGCCGGCTTTTGTTAATATCGGGTGACTATCGTGTGGGTCACCTGTGAACTGTGATTGTTTGGACCATTTTGAGACTAAAGTGTCTGTGCCCATTTGTGACGGTCTCTGTAACATTAACTACGTGATAAAAATGACGGAACTAACAAATTCAACGAACGCAGACTGACGCCAGTCACCACCCGGCCACCCGGGACAGCAACCTGGCCGCATTCATGGACTCCTGCCAGCCAGACGAGTGCCGGGCCTATGAAGCCAGTCTGCTCGAACCAGCGGCTGCTCCCAGCTACGGCTATTATTATCAGGTTTGTTCGACCAAATGATGGAGTTCTAATATAGCATCTAGAGTGGAAACCGACTCTTACGAATAACCCATGGAAAGGCTATAGTAGCCAAATTAAACGCTAAAAACTGTCACCGCAGGACTGCCCAAAGCAGGACCAGCTCAACTATCGTTGTCGGGATCGGTGCAGCGGCTTTGCCGGCTGCCCATGGGGTCAGAAAGTGTGTTGCAACAGCGGCTGCGGCCTCGAGTGCATGACACCGGCCGACATCAAGCCCGTCTGGCGGTGCTCCATGAGCATCAGCTCCGGCTACTGTCCGGCAGTCGGTTGTTACCGGATGTGCCGGCGCTGGGGCTACGACCCAGTTAGAAAATTGTGCCGTCCATTCTGGTACGCTGGCTCTGGCGGCAACAACAATCGCTACAACTCCTGGGCGGAGTGCGAGTGGATGTCGCAAAACTGCCACGGCCGGGTGCGCATCGCCCTGCCAGTGCGGCCAAGCTGCGCGGAAAGGAGCGGAGAGTTTGACAGCGTGCAGATGTCTGACAACGGCATGTTCTGGTGCGTCAATCGGGACGGAGAGCCGACACCTGGCACGCTTCATGCCGACCGCATCAAGTGCACTCGGGACGGCCGAATTGTGAAGAATAAGTAATGCTCGCTTAGCTGGTACTGCCTTTTACATTTTTGGGCCCACTAAATATGCTTAGTGCCATTTATTTTATTCACTAAATCAATTTAAGACTCGAAGTCGATGAGTGACTGAAGGTATTGGGAGACTGAAGGTCGATAGGAGACTGAAGGTCGATAGGAGACTGAAGGTTGATAGGAGACTGAAGGTCGATGGGAGACTGAAGGTTGATAGGAGACTGAAGGTCGATGGGAGACTGAGGGTCTGAGAGTAGAACTTTCAGAAAAGAATTTGGAATAGAACGCTTTGTGGCGAAGCCAACAACGTAGCCCTTGTACTGACTAGTTAACCTAGAGCCACTATCAACCCATTCTAAAGGTACTACATGAAGATGGCCTATATGTACAAGGCCACCTGCCCCAACGGAGCCCCGCCGGCCTGGTGTCACAACAAGACTGTCGATCGGACATGCGGCAGCCCAGGCGTCACCACGTTCGCCGACGCCTGCAACAATTGCCGGCTGGTGCACATCAATGCCAACGGCGAGGAGGTCTCCTGTCAGCCAGACTCCGACGCCTGCGCCGCCTCATCCTCGCCATCCGCCTCGTCCCGTCCGTCAATTGTCGCCTGCGAGTCGGCACCGACAAGGCCAAACTTTCGCTACTCGCCCGACACGGGCAGGTGCTCAGCTGAATGCCCAGTCAGTGGCAGTAGCGGCTACTCGAGAGAGTCCGGCTGCCTCAGTGCGTGCGCCAGCGGCTGGTGCGGAAAAAACTCCACGGCTTTTTATCCGGACCTCTGCGTCAGTCCAAGCTGTCCGGCCTGGCCCGGCGCCATCTGCGTCCCGGACGAGTGCTCAGGTAGAGAGCGCTACTTCCTGCCCAACGGTACCGAGCTGACTGCCTGCGCCCGCCAGCTGGCCGCTCTGCAGCCGACTGACACTGCCGACTGTGGCAGCTCTCCAGCTTCAAGGACAACTCTGGAAGGCATGGTGACTGGAGATTCTAGGCCAACTACGGCAGGTCGGGTGGCCGAATTTTCAACGACAACTCCGACTGGAAAGGTGGCTGGAGCTTCAACGTCAACCACAGCAGGTAGGGTGGCTGGAGCTTCAACGACATCTCCATCTGGTAAGGTGGCTGGAGCTTCAACGACATCTCCATCTGGTAAGGTGGGTGAAGATTCAACGACATCCCCGTCTGGTAAGGCGGCTGAAGCTTCAACGACATCTCCGTCTGGTAAGGTGGCTGGAGCTTCAACGACATCTCCGTCTGGTAAGGTGGCTGGAGCTTCAACGACCAGCATTGTGGAAAACCCAGCAACAAGCTCTACTTCGAAGCCAACCGCAGGAACATCGAACGCGCCTGAAACAAAGCCGCCGCCAAAGTCAATCCTGCCCATCTGCCGGATCCGACTCCATCTGGGCATCGAGTCGATGAGGTGCCGAGCTACAGACGGCCGCTACGAGGCCAAGCAGTGCAACCTGACCCACTGTTTCTGTGTTACTATTGACAGTGGCGCCCCATTGTCCGATCCAAGGCCGGTTTCCTTGGTTAGAGGCGCCTCGCTTGCCTGCCGTGAGTGGCTTATTCTGTTGGCCTGCCCCCTGTGCGCCTGAACTGATAAAATCATTTTCTAATCGTTTTTCATTGGTCATTTCAGCCATCGTGGAAACCACAAACTTGTCTGTAACCATCACCTACGATGCCGACTACATGACCGTACTGCCGACCATGGAGGATGAAGAGAAGCTGCAGAGGTGCGTCATATAGCTTAGCGACTTTTTTAGAATGAAGTTACTCTATTTGGAACGTCAAATCGTAGATAGGCTGTAGCACAAATAGAAAACAGTGTTTAAACTGGGTATTTGTTGAGTCTGTGCCTGAATGTGAGTCTTGGTCAATCTTAGACAAATTATTTAGCTACAAAGTTAGCTGGTGTTGTTCGAAGATCGTACAGAAGGTTGTATCGGCATCTTTTCAAGTGTCCCAACGTAGATCAGGAGATTTCGATGTGAGGCACAGTCGGCTTCAAAGGGCAGCGCTTTGTTGAGAATCAACTTAGAAATTAGCGATCCTAAAAACCCGAAAAATACCAGAATCGTGACCAGCCGATTCGCCTACGAAGGCGGACTGGAGGCGCGCCACATTCGAATGGTTGACCTGGAGCCCGGCAGCATCCTGGTCACCGTGGGCATGGAGAAGACGCCGGGCGATTCAACGGCCGACCTGCCAGCGTCGGCATTCGAGCTGAAGACAATGGTCTGTACAGGATGCCAGATGACAATTATATAGAAATTCTATTCAGACACATAGGCCGGCTTATTATCCCATTTACAACACTTTAGGCCTTAAAGCGGACCCTCACACTCGACTACAACGGTGTCACACTGACGCCATCGGCTGGACAGAGCTTCAACGAGAATTCGGGCAGCTCGGTGGTGAAGCAGCCTGTCGATGCGGCGCTGACAGGCGGCGGCGATGGCGGAAGCGGCGGCCAGCTAAATGTGGCCGGCATTGTTGCCGGAGTTCTCATCACGGTTGCGGTGGTTGCCGTGGCCGGCGTACTAATCGCTGTGAGTTTTATGTTTTGGTGTTCAAACTTTTTGATTGACACCCAGAATTCAATGATCGCTTTCCGTATTGTTTGCAGTTCGCTTGCCGACGCGCCAAATCAGGAGGCTCGGCTTTGCCGCCCGAAACGGCCAACTACAACTACGAAACCATGTCGAATGCCAGCCAGTCCAGCGGCGGCGGCGGCGGCTACGACAACTTCGCTAACAAGGTGTACGGCAGCCCGGAGGAGGAGGACGTGTACGACAACATCGCTCAGCCTGTAGCTTCCAACGCTTAAGCCGGACCACGAAGAGCAAAAAAATGACACGATTTTTTCAACTTTATTTTTACCACACGCTTCATTTAAGCCGAGGCGATGAAAATCATCCGCAATCATTCTATTTTTATTGATTTTAAAATCTGTGCGCCAACATTTTTTTATGGCAAAAAACGTCGTCTCAGTGTATTTTTGTTTAAACAAGAGTAGCTACTCCTACAGTTTCTAGTATTCCTTACGTTGGAGCTCACTAGAAGAATCTCAGACTGCACCCGGCACAAAATCGATAACTTTAGCCAGAATTTTCCTAACCACCAAAAATAAATAAACCGGTTTTCACAACAATTAACTTGCACTTATCGAATTGTATTAACAGCCACTAATGCCGTTTTAACCTTTATTTTCAATATTTTCAATATTTATGAAGATATTACGGATAATATGATTTACTCGTAGTAGTACTCGCAATTATGACAACACCAGTCCCTCAATTATGAGTAGATTTGACATTTATTAGAAATCATTGACAACACAGATTTAGCAAGTTCAAGCAGGTTTGTTGCTGTAAGACGATGTTTAAACCGCGTCGCCAGTTGTCGGAAATAATTAAAGCCATTTAAACAGTCTACCTCACTGCTGCTTAAAGAAGGAGGCCTGCGATTGGCCAAAGAAGCCGCCCTGCTTGCTAGCTGAACGGGACGGTGCAAAGCCGAGCAGTTTCTGCACGTTCTGCAATGGTTGTTTTTGGCATTTGGCAAATATCAAATTACGTAATTATACTTGAATGCGGCTATTCTATTAGCTCTGATACCATATGAAAACTAGAGGCGCATCATAGATCAAATCCGCATTGTGGATTTCATGGATCGCCAAATACACTGCACTACTACTTATCGGCTGAGTAGTAGCAAGCAGCTATACAATTATTTACAATATGCCTACCTGTCGAACAGACATTGTGCAGATGACGTACAAAAAAGTGAACGAACAGTCGCTATAATCCTCTCCCAGCAGGTTGCGGTGCGAGATACCCTGCAGCAGGGACACAGGCACGAAAGGCAGCTTGGCAACCACTCGGCCGTCAAATATGGAGTTAAACATGGAGAACAGGGCGGTGAACACCAAGAATATTGCCAACATTGACTTCATGTTAACGAAGGATAGGTCGCGGTTAAAACTTTTTAATCGCTCCTCCTGCTTCTCAAGCTTTCGCTTGGCGCTCTTATCGCTCAGGTCGGCGGCGCTGGTGTCTTTGCGTTTCTCCAGCCGGCGGCTCTGCTTTTCAACTTCGTCACGAAGTTTCTTGTACTTTTCGGTGCGATACACTAGCAGCCAGGTGAGGCCTTCGCCTAAGAAGGCGGTGAATATGGCCACAAACAGAATTACTAGAGTGGATTCCAACATGCTGGCATACAGGCTGGATAGGACTGGGCAGGTTGCCAAGTGGGGAAAATTAGTTCTGAAATTGGTTTTCAGTTGATAATTTTACTGGTATAGATTAAGTATACCTGCTTTGACTGCATTTTAATACCCTTTTTATACATGATTCCCCCAGGATTACATAAAACTGTAACTATCAATGTTTAATAATATTATATAAGCTAATAAAAAGTAGTAAAGGTATTTTATTTTTTTGTTATTATTAAATTAAATACAATTAACTTTGATATGCTCTATAGAGAACAAAAAAATATTTAACCTTTAAGTCCTATTATTTATATTTTTATAATAGGCTAAAATTCTATAGTAAGTAAAGTGGCCTTTGCTACATGAATTTTTGATATACAAGATATTTTGGCAAATTTAATATAATCATTTTATTGTACTATGGTCCCTAATACAAGGAAAATATATTATTAAGGTCATAATAATACCCAGTGCATAAATTAAATGCACAATTTAACATTAAAGTGTTATCAATAATAAAATTTCCTTAAAGTAGCAATTTAAGTAGGACATTTTTAAATTTATTAATATTTAAAAGAAATATTATGGCCTGTATGACCCATAGCTAAAAAGTATTAATATATAGCAAGTATGGGATCTTTTTGGCTACCTTGAAATTTTGGTTAATTTCTAGTGTAATAACAAATTTTTGGGCAATTTTAATTTGCCTACAATGCATTAAAAAATTCTTGATAATTGAAAAGAAACACATTCCATGAAAATACTTTAAATCAACTATTTACAAAAAAGTTTATGGACAAAAATGCCATGATGCTATATCTACACAATTGAAGTAGATATCAGTGGTGTAGCCACGGGTTATGAGGGTTGACTCTCACCCAGACGAAAATCCTGGCAATGCCACTGGTAGATATATTATGGATATAATATATAATATAATATTATATTGACTATCTTGGATACTACCTAGCCAAGGCATTTCTGTCTACACAAATGTAACAGTTGCATTATAAAATGGCTATTATTTGTTCAATGGCAATGTATTTGATTATAAGGTCTGTAGTCCTATGGGTTTATAAAATAAATCATCATATGCATACAAAATTTAAATATAATGTCCATACAAATAGTACAAATTAATGACACAGTACTACGACTACGAGGATAGGCACGGCCTTTAATTAATTAACTTAGAAGTGAATGAAACAAACTACTTTGAATAAATATTGAGGTATGGCGATTTATTGTGTCGTTCTCGGTGCCACTGTTTTTATAATGACTAAGTATAGTCTTTTTATAAAGACTAAGTGGACTTAGGTCTACTTCTAATGTGATGACCCTTGCTAATGTACCGTTTGAATTAACAACAATTTCCGCGAAACAACCAAGTTTACTTTAACAACTTTTCTTCCAATAATTCGATATTTTGAGTCTGCAGGCTACTCAAGTTCACAAGGAGGGTAGTTAATTAATAGCTGATCGATTTTTTACAGGCAAAGTTTCACTAAATGGATCTAATTAACGGTTGCTTTAGCTGCGGTTCGATATACAAAGCCAATTTCAAGTAGTTTCTTAATAATTTGTTTTTTGTGCAAATCTTATCAAATATTTGAGTTTCTTATTCCTATTGGTAGGCTGCCACAAGATAGAGAATATAATTAGTCCAACTGAAGAGTATATTTCTTATCTCTCTCGAATATACAGCCTCTCTCAAACAAGAAGTTGACGCGAAGAAACGTCTCAATTGTCCAAATCAATCAAAAAGCGGTAGAGTTAGTCTAGACGCGTAAGGGAACTTTATTGACCGACAACCTATGCAAGCTTCTCTTTACAGCAAGAGCACGCGACAGACTCGTTGACAAATAAACCAAAGAAAACAACTACAGCAATAGTCAGCGGGAAGGAAGTAGAAAGTCAAACCAAAAAATTAATACCATGGAACCAAACGACGTAAAACAACGTTATACAAGAAAGCGCATAAAACACGGTTTAAAATATACATAGGCATGAAGTTTACTCCATGGAACTGAAAAAGATTCCCCCCCCCCCCAGAGAACGTGAAAAGATCCCCGACGGAAAGGAGAATAGACAAAGGGACAACATAGAAACTGAGACGCAACGGCGATTTAAAAAGGAGTCGACTGCGCTTTTCAGGTAGCTGGCCAATTCGAGTTGTAGATTGGACTGCTGGCTATCCTGCTGAAAATGCTCGCCGAACACGTCGACGAACATATGTGGCTGACGTGTCGACTAGGTAGGTCCCGACATAGAGGGCGAAGTTGGGGCACCTCCGTGCTGGCTCCCTTTTGTCGTATAAGGTCTAAATGGTAGAATACTGATCCGTGACCGACTGCTGTGGATCAATTTCGGCGTGCAGCAAGGCCTACTGGATGGGGTCAGTCTCGGGGGCAGCAGGGCCGACTGCATTGGCTTGTACGATGAAGTAAGGATGATCTTCAGCTGCCAGCCGGCCGAGCACATCCTCCAAGCTAAGGGAGTCTATGCGATCATGCGCTTCAAACTCCTCGCTCAAAGCATCCAAGCACTGAGCTTCGTTGTCTAAGACAACTAGAAGCACTGGCCCTTGACGTAGATGGTCTCGCTGCAGCTGGCTTGGCGGTCAAGTAGGATGGAAAATTTGAAAAAAATTGTTGGAACGGGCGTCCTTCTTTAAATACCGATTTTTTAACTCTTTCCTGGCAAATTTATTTGCTCTGTGCGTTGGTTGCTGTCACCGAGCATCTCCACAAAGTCGCTTGGACAAAATGCAGGGAGCACATTCTTGTCTTGTCTTGAGTAGCAAAATGATCTTTTCTTGGATGATCTTTTCTTGGATGATCTTTTCTTTAATCCATAAAACTTTGATTCTTTCATCCTTTTGGAAAGTAGTGAAATGTTAACTTCGTATCAGCTGGTGGTGGATGGCTCGCAAATCCACTGCGCAGTATTTGTAGCCCATTTTAGGACTCGAAAAGGGTGAATCATTCCGTAGCCAAAAATTGTTGTCCCAAACTTTGGTATTTTATTGTCGTGGTTTATTCCTCCTTGGATTTGTATCTCTATGAATCTACACAATCATGAAATGGTTTGTTTGTTTCCTATTTTGTCTGATAAATTTTGGTCTGATAGGATGTATACCGGTATAGTTAAGATCTAGTGAAAGTGCTTGCCTAAACCCTTAGATCAACTTGGCTTTGAGCACTGTCTGTATTGACAGTCGCCATTTAATGTGGTTATAATTGGGCTACTGATGTAAGGAACGATACATGTATATGTACAATAATTAGATTAATTTGCACTCAGCCAGCTTCCAATCGAAGATACTTGTGCACCTGAGGTTGCCTCTAAGCTTTTGGCGATGAGTATAATTGTGAAAAAATGAGTCTGTCTACTTTTAATCCTTCTTGAATAATCGAATTTCAGAGGAGAGAGCTTCTGGGGGGAGATTCTTTAGGTGGGCGTAAAAAATTGAAAGATTCAATTTGTGATGTAAAATCTCTAATCAAACGAAGCAAATTCACCTTTGGGATTTAATATGTCAACCAGCTTCCTCGGCTTTAACCAGCAAAATAAATAAATAATTTGTTCCAGTGCGTGACCAGAGAGACACGAGAGCTTGGGCAGAAATTTTGATTAAAGATTTCTGCTGCGTGCCTTTCGTTCCATGTCAATTAAACATGACTGAACAGGCCGCCCAGGAATCGGTGAATCAAGTTCGCTATTATGTGGAACCTGCCAAAAATATGGGACAATTGATTGCTAATTTACGGCCCACAGATGCGGGAGTAAAATTGACAGTCAGTCTATCCCATAGACTGAGGAACAGAATGAATTTCTAGTTATGTAGATACCGCAACAACTAACCTAAGAAAAATTAGGTCAGGAAGGGTGGATTGCTAGACCAGATAATTACACAAAAACACAGTCTATCCCGCGGATAAGCGACAGTACAGATGGAACTTTCCAGCGGCTAATCTGGCTGCCCTCGGCATCAGCTCAGGGCATCAGCGTCCGCATTGTTGACTCAAAAGCTCGCTGAATATACTCTTCAAGTTGAGCTGGGACAGCTTGCCAAGCTTCAGCTGAATCGGAGAAGCGTGAAGGCACGGTTTAGGAACTTGACGGCTTCCTATTGGACGAGGGAGGACGCCCTGGCTTTACCTGGCCAAGCCGGTAGCCCAATAATGGGAAGAAAGGGAAATTAAATATCACAAGAAGAGGCGTCGAAAGCTGGCTTGAAGCAATTTGCTTGAGGAAAAGACTGCAGCTAATCAAGGAAAGTCACAGACAGACAGTAGCCAGACACACCGGTTAATCAAAGACAGCCACAGACAGACAGTAGCCAGACACAACAGCTAATCAAAGACAGCCACAGACAGACAGTAGCCAGACACACCGGCTAATCAAAGACACTCACAAACAGACAGTAGCCAGACACACCGGCTAATCAAAGACAGCCACAGACAGACAGTAGCCAGACACACCGGCTAATCAAAGACACTCACAAACAGACAGTAGCCAGACACACCGGCTAATCAAAGACACTCACAGACAGACAAAAAACGCAATGCTTGAGCAGGAGCAGATTTCGTCATCAACCCCGTTCAACAATGTGACAACTCTGCTGACTGATCCTCTGGGGCCCGCTGTTAATTCCCACTACGAGACGCCCATCCGCGTGTTCGTCTCAGTGATCGCCTCGGTCACTCTGTTGATCGGCCTGACTGGCAACGCCCTGGTGGTGGCCGTTGTCCTCCGCTTCCGCAGACGGATGCTGACCCCGACCAACTGCTACCTGGTGTCCCTGGCCGGCTCCGACCTGCTGGTGCTGCTCCTCGGCTCGGTGACCATCCTAGTGGAGCTCAACGTTGTCCGCGACCGTTGGCACCTGTTTGGCAAGGCTGGCTGCAAGCTGAACGTCTACCTGACCTACGTGGCGGTGAAGACCAGCGCATTCGCCATCACAGCCTTCTCCGTCGAGCGCTACGTGGCGATCTGCCGGCCAATCAGGGCGCACGCCCTGTGCACCGTCCGTCGGGCCAAGCGGATCATCGGCGCCATCTGGCTGTGCGGGCTGGCCTACAACTCGCCCTGGCTTTACCTGGCCAATCTCGTACCCGTCAGCCGGCTCAACTCCACCGTGCCCGCCTGCGGCCACCGGCTGAGTAGGACGGATCCGGGATACGCCCTGCTGTACGGTGGCGACCTGCTGCTGTCCTACCTGGCGCCTGTGGTGCTGCTCAGCGTGCTGTACACCACCGTGGCCAGGGTGCTGTTTAAATCGTCGGCTCCTTCAGCTAATTCCGGCCAGCCGATGCGGCCGCTGAGGACCTTCAACACCGCCAGGTCCTTGCGCAGTCGGGTACAGGTTAGTACTCCTTCCCCTGACACCTCACTGTCACCTAGCTGTCAAAATTCAATATTGAAACTCCTCAGGAGGAGTTGAGTTGTAGCCTAGTGGCTAGGACGCCTGCCTCATGAACGGAAGGTCGTGGGTTCGAGCCCCAGCCCTAGGACACAATTTGTGCCCTTGAGCAAGGCACTTAATCCCGCATTGCTTCAGTCCACCCAGCTGAGATCGGGTACCAGTTTGAGCTGGGAAAATTTTGAGTGGGCGCTGCGGCCCTCCAGCCCGTCAGGACTGAGCAGTTGTACACAGCCCTCGGATGCGCCGCGCATCTAGCTGCGGCTGTGGCGTGGGCTGTACATCTATCTGATCGAAAGGTCGGGTGTCTAAATTTATTTTATTTATTATTAACACTTCAAAATCGTACAAAGCGTACGAAGACGCCCTCTTGGGTTTCTTCCCTAGGGGATCATTCTCCGCCTGGTGCGTCTCAGATATCTGATTCCCGATCAGTAATTCGCCTCCTCAATCACCTTAGTTCCCTTCCAGCTTCTCAAATTATCTCTCAAAAATTTTTATTGATTGCCGTAAACCACGGTTGTAACTCAATTTAAAGCAATCAGTTGATGTACGACACTTCTAGTTATTTCCCCACTTACCATTCCATCCACTACCCTGTTTGCGGCGTGGAATCAAAATTACTTACGTTTCACAAGCTTACACAGAAACATCGCCATGAAGGTGAAAACTTTTCGCGTCACATTTGCTAGATTCCTCACACGCCCACTTCTTTATAACTAAACAGACCTTTGCAGTAGCAGATTTTTATCTTCTGGGAGAAGCAGAGAGTAGCAATCTAGGGAACAAGCAGCGGGAACACGAGCTAGCCTTGCGGAGGCCCCAGCTACTCAGATTTGCTATTCCGCTACTTTTACGAAGCGTTGCCACGCAATGCACTTTTCGGTTTGTTTGAAAACTTGTTGTTGTCATCATTTGGTTATTTTTGCCGGCGCAGATTTGGGCATCAGGTTTCCCTGTTGCTACTGTTTGCTGGATTCAAGTTCACTGCGATTTTGTAATAGGAAGCCGCGATTGTTTACAATAGTAGCTTTGTAATTAGGCTAACCAAATTTGCCGCTGGCCTTATAATTCACTGTTAATTAACAAAGGAAATCGTCACTAAGGCGTTGTTAATCCCAATTTAAACTAATTATTGACATTATTTTAATTGCAATTATTACAAAAAAAAAATTGCAAAAGATTACCATTATATTAGACAAAACGAGATCAATTAAGAAAAGATTACATTATATTAATTAGATAATATATTCTTATTTAACAGTATTATATAATAATAAATTCTATCCGTTTCAGCTAGACTGCATAGTTAAAAGATTTGAAATTGCGTTTTACTTCATTATTGGGCAACTCAGTAGAGATTACGTAGATAAGTACAGGATTACCTCATAGAATTAAGTTAAGAATGATAGTGTTGCAAAAATAATATTGCTATTTTTAAAACGTTTATTGTCGCACAAAGAGAGCAGCGTGTCTCCCTTTGAAGTGGCAAGCCCCGCTGTCACAGCAACAGGTGGCGGAGCAGTCACTGCTTGCTTTGCACAAACTGTTCATAAATAACTGACAGATTGAATCGCATGAGCTGGCCATGACGCCTTTCATATTCAGTTTTGAATCCTTGCCTTAGTAAGATTGTTTCTTGTTTAGTTAAATATGTTCAGCATCTAATTCCTGTGTCTGACGGCTGATTCCCGTGTCTGACAGCTGATACCCGTGTCTGACAGCTGATTCGCGTGTCTGACAGCTGATTCGCGTGTCTGACAGCTGATTCCCGTGTCTGACAGCTGATTCCCGTGTCTGACAGCTGATTCCCGTGTCTGACAGCTGATTCGCGTGTCTGACAGCTGATTCGCGTGTCTGACAGCTGATACCCGTGTCTGACAGCTGATTCCCGTGTCTGACAGCTGATTCGCGTGTCTGACAGCTGATTCCCGTGTCTGACAGCTGATTCCGGTGTCTGACAGCTGATTCCCGTGTCTGACAGCTGATTCCCGTGTCTGACAGCTGATTCGCGTGTCTCACAGCTGATTCGCGTGTCTAACAGCTGATTCCCGTGTCTGACAGCTGATTCCCGTGTCTGACAGCTGATTCGCGTGTCTGACAGCTGATACCCGTGTCTGACAGCTGATTCCCGTGTCTGAAAACTGATTCCCGTGTCTGAAAGCTGATACCCGTGTCTGACAGCTGATTCGCGTGTCTGACAGCTGATTCCCGTGTCTGACAGCTGATACCCGTGTCTGACAGCTGATTCCCGTGTCTGACAGCTGATTCGCGTGTCTGACAGCTGATTCCCGTGTCTGACAGCTGATTCGCGTGTCTGACAGCTGATTCGCGTGTCTGACAGCTGATTCCCGTGTCTGACAGCTGATTCCGGTGTCTGACAGCTGATTCCCGTGTCTGACAGCTGATACGCGTGTCTGACAGCTGATACCCGTGTCTGAAAACTGATTCCCGTGTCTGACAGCTGATACCCGTGTCTGACAGCTGATACCCGTGTCTGACAGCTGATTCCCGTGTCTGAAAACTGATTCCCGTGTCTGACAGCTGATACCCGTGTCTGACAGCTGATTCCCGTGTCTGACAGCTGATTCGCGTGTCTGACAGCTGATACCCGTGTCTGACAGCTGATTCGCGTGTCTGACAGCTGATTCGCGTGTCTGACAGCTGATTCGCGTGTCTGACAGCTGATTCGCGTGTCTGACAGCTGATACCCGTGTCTGACAGCTGATTCGCGTGTCTGAAAGCTGATTCCCGTGTCTGACAGCTGATTCGCGTGTCTGACAGCTGATTCGCGTGTCTGACAGCTGATTCGCGTGTCTGACAGCTGATTCCGGTGTCTGACAGCTGATTCCCGTGTCTGACAGCTGATTCCCGTGTCTGACAGCTGATTCGCGTGTCTGACAGCTGATACCCGTGTCTGACAGCTGATTCGCGTGTCTGACAGCTGATACCCGTGTCTGACAGCTGATTCCCGTGTCTGAAAACTGATTCCCGTGTCTGACAGCTGATTCGCGTGTCTGACAGCTGATTCGCGTGTCTGACAGCTGATTCCCGTGTCTGACAGCTGATACCCGTGTCTGACAGCTGATTCCCGTGTCTGACAGCTGATTCGCGTGTCTGACAGCTGATTCGCGTGTCTGACAGCTGATTCGCGTGTCTGACAGCTGATTCCCGTGTCTGACAGCTGATTCGCGTGTCTGACAGCTGATACCCGTGTCTGACAGCTGATTCCCGTGTCTGAAAACTGATTCCCGTGTCTGACAGCTGATACCCGTGTCTGACAGCTGATTCCCGTGTCTGACAGCTGATTCCCGTGTCTGACAGCTGATTCGCGTGTCTGACAGCTGATTCCGGTGTCTGACAGCTGATTCGCGTGTCTGACAGCTGATTCCGGTGTCTGACAGCTGATTCCCGTGTCTGACAGCTGATTCCCGTGTCTAGCAGCTGATTCGCGTGTCTGACAGCTGATTCCCGTGTCTGACAGCTGATTCGCGTGCCTGACAGCTGATTCCCGTGTCTGACAGCTGATTCCCGTGTCTGACAGCTGATTCCCGTGCCTGACAGCTGATTCCCGTGTCTGACAGCTCATTCCCGTGCCTGACAGCTGATTCGCGTGTCTGACAGCTGATTCCCGTGTCTAACAGCTGATTCCCGTGTCTAACAGCTGATTCCCGTGTCTGACAGCTGATTCGCGTGTCTGACAGCTGATTCGCGTGTCTGACAGCTGATTCCCGTGTCTGACAGCTGATTCGCGTGTCTGACAGCTGATTCGCGTGTCTGACAGCTGATTCGCGTGTCTGACAGCTGATACCCGTGTCTGACAGCTGATTCCCGTGTCTGAAAACTGATTCCCGTGTCTGACAGCTGATTCGCGTGTCTGACAGCTGATTCGCGTGTCTGACAGCTGATTCGCGTGTCTGACAGCTGATACCCGTGTCTGACAGCTGATTCCCGTGTCTGACAGCTGATTCGCGTGTCTGACAGCTGATTCCCGTGTCTGACAGCTGATTCGCGTGTCTGACAGCTGATTCCCGTGTCTGACAGCTGATTCGCGTGTCTGACAGCTGATACCCGTGTCTGACAGCTGATTCCCGTGTCTGAAAACTGATTCCCGTGTCTGACAGCTGATACCCGTGTCTGACAGCTGATTCCCGTGTCTGACAGCTGATTCCCGTGTCTGACAGCTGATTCGCGTGTCTGACAGCTGATTCCCGTGTCTGACAGCTGATTCGCGTGTCTGACAGCTGATTCCCGTGTCTGACAGCTGATTCGCGTGTCTGACAGCTGATTCGCGTGTCTGACAGCTGATTCCCGTGTCTGACAGCTGATACCCGTGTCTGACAGCTGATTCCCGTGCCTGACAGCTGATTCCCGTGTCTGACAGCTGATTCCCGTGTCTGACAGCTGATTCCCGTGCCTGACAGCTGATTCCCGTGTCTGACAGCTGATTCCCGTGCCTGACAGCTGATTCGCGTGTCTGACAGCTGATTCCCGTGTCTAACAGCTGATTCGCGTGTCTGACAGCTGATTCCCGTGTCTAACAGCTGATACCCGTGTCTGACAGCTGATTCGCGTGTCTGACAGCTGATTCGCGTGTCTGACAGCTGATTCCGGTGTCTGACAGCTGATTCGCGTGTCTGACAGCTGATTCCCGTGTCTGACAGCTGATTCGCGTGTCTGACAGCTGATACCCGTGTCTGACAGCTAATTCCCGTGTCTGACAGCTGATTCCGGTGTCTGACAGCTGATTCGCGTGTCTGACAGCTGATTCCCGTGTCTGACAGCTGATTCGCGTGTCTGACAGCTGATTCCCGTGTCTGACAGCTGATTCGCGTGTCTGACAGCTGATTCCCGTGTCTGACAGCTGATTCGCGTGTCTGACAGCTGATTCGCGTGTCTGACAGCTGATACCCGTGTCTGACAGCTGATTCGCGTGTCTGAAAGCTGATTCCCGTGTCTGACAGCTGATTCGCGTGTCTGACAGCTGATTCCCGTGTCTGACAGCTGATTCGCGTGTCTGACAGCTGATTCCCGTGTCTGACAGCTGATTCGCGTGTCTGACAGCTGATTCCCGTGTCTGACAGCTGATTCGCGTGTCTGACAGCTGATTCGCGTGTCTGACAGCTGATACCCGTGTCTGACAGCTGATTCGCGTGTCTGAAAGCTGATTCCCGTGTCTGACAGCTGATTCGCGTGTCTGACAGCTGATTCCCGTGTCTGACAGCTGATTCCCGTGTCTAACAGCTGATTCCCGTGTCTGACAGCTGATTCGCGTGTCTGACAGCTGATTCCCGTGTCTGACAGCTGATTCGCGTGTCTGACAGCTGATTCGCGTGTCTGACAGCTGATTCGCGTGTCTGACAGCTGATTCGCGTGTCTGACAGCTGATACCCGTGTCTGACAGCTGATTCCGGTGTCTGACAGCTGATTCCCGTGTCTGACAGCTGATACCCGTGTCTGACAGCTGATTCCCGTGTCTGACAGCTGATTCCCGTGTCTGAAAGCTGATTCCCGTGTCTGACAGCTGATACCCGTGTCTGACAGCTGATTCCCGTGTCTGACAGCTGATTCGCGTGTCTGACAGCTGATTCGCGTGTCTGACAGCTGATTCCCGTGTCTGACAGCTGATTCCCGTGTCTGACAGCTGATTCGCGTGTCTGACAGCTGATTCCCGTGTCTGACAGCTGATACCCGTGTCTGACAGCTGATTCCCGTGTCTGACAGCTGATTCCCGTGTCTGAAAGCTGATTCCCGTGTCTGACAGCTGATACCCGTGTCTGACAGCTGATTCCCGTGTCTGACAGCTGATTCGCGTGTCTGACAGCTGATTCCCGTGTCTGACAGCTGATTCCCGTGTCTGACAGCTGATTCCCGTGTCTGACAGCTGATTCGCGTGTCTGACAGCTGATTCGCGTGTCTGACAGCTGATTCCCGTGTCTGACAGCTGATTCGCGTGCCTGACAGCTGATTCGCGTGTCTGACAGCTGATTCGCGTGTCTGACAGCTGATTCCGGTGTCTGACAGCTGATTCCCGTGTCTGACAGCTGATTCCCGTGTCTGACAGCTGATTCGCGTGTCTGACAGCTGATTCGCGTGTCTGACAGCTGATTCGCGTGTCTGACAGCTGATTCCCGTGTCTGACAGCTGATTCGCGTGTCTGACAGCTGATTCGCGTGTCTGACAGCTGATTCGCGTGTCTGACAGCTGATTCGCGTGTCTGACAGCTGATACCCGTGTCTGACAGCTGATTCGCGTGTCTGAAAGCTGATTCCCGTGTCTGACAGCTGATTCGCGTGTCTGACAGCTGATTCCCGTGTCTGACAGCTGATTCCCGTGTCTAACAGCTGATTCCTGTGTCTGACAGCTGATTCGCGTGTCTGACAGCTGATTCGCGTGTCTGACAGCTGATTCGCGTGTCTGACAGCTGATTCCCGTGTCTGACAGCTGATTCGCGTGTCTGACAGCTGATTCCCGTGTCTGACAGCTGATTCCGGTGTCTGACAGCTGATTCCCGTGTCTGACAGCTGATACCCGTGTCTGACAGCTGATTCCCGTGTCTGAAAACTGATTCCCGTGTCTGACAGCTGATTCCCGTGTCTGACAGCTGATTCCCGTGTCTGACAGCTGATTCGCGTGTCTGACAGCTGATTCGCGTGTCTGACAGCTGATTCCGGTGTCTGACAGCTGATTCCCGTGTCTGACAGCTGATTCCCGTGTCTGACAGCTGATTCGCGTGTCTGACAGCTGATACCCGTGTCTGACAGCTGATTCCCGTGTCTGACAGCTGATTCCGGTGTCTGACAGCTGATTCGCGTGTCTGACAGCTGATTCGCGTGTCTGACAGCTGATACCCGTGTCTGACAGCTGATTCCCGTGTCTGACAGCTGATTCGCGTGTCTGACAGCTGATTCCCGTGTCTGACAGCTGATTCCCGTGTCTGACAGCTGATTCCCGTGTCTGACAGCTGATTCGCGTGTCTGACAGCTGATACCCGTGTCTGACAGCTGATTACCGTGTCTGACAGCTGATTCGCGTGTCTGACAGCTGATTCCGGTGTCTGACAGCTGATTCCCGTGTCTGACAGCTGATTCGCGTGTCTGACAGCTGATTCGCGTGTCTAACAGCTGATTCCCGTGTCTGACAGCTGATTCCCGTGTCTGACAGCTGATACCCGTGTCTGACAGCTGATACCCGTGTCTGACAGCTGATTCCCGTGTCTGAAAACTGATTCCCGTGTCTGACAGCTGATTCGCGTGTCTGACAGCTGATTCCCGTGTCTGACAGCTGATTCGCGTGTCTGACAGCTGATTCCCGTGTCTAACAGCTGATTCCCGTGTCTGACAGCTGATTCGCGTGTCTAACAGCTGATTCCGGTGTCTGACAGCTGATTCGCGTGTCTGACAGCTGATTCGCGTGTCTGACAGCTGATTCCCGTGTCTGACAGCTGATTCGCGTGTCTGACAGCTGATTCCCGTGTCTGACAGCTGATTCGCGTGTCTGACAGCTGATACCCGTGTCTGACAGCTGATTCCCGTGTCTGAAAACTGATTCCCGTGTCTGACAGCTGATTCGCGTGTCTGACAGCTGATTCGCGTGTCTGACAGCTGATTCCGGTGTCTGACAGCTGATTCCCGTGTCTGACAGCTGATTCCCGTGTCTGACAGCTGATTCGCGTGTCTGACAGCTGATACCCGTGTCTGACAGCTGATTCCCGTGTCTGACAGCTGATTCCCGTGTCTGACAGCTGATTCGCGTGTCTAACAGCTGATTCGCGTGTCTGACAGCTGATTCCCGTGTCTGACAGCTGATTCGCGTGTCTGACAGCTGATACCCGTGTCTGACAGCTGATTCGCGTGTCTGACAGCTGATACCCGTGTCTGACAGCTGATACCCGTGTCTGACAGCTGATTCGCGTGTCTGACAGCTGATTCCGGTGTCTGACAGCTGATTCCCGTGTCTGACAGCTGATTCGCGTGTCTGACAGCTGATTCGCGTGTCTGACAGCTGATTCGCGTGTCTGACAGCTGATTCCCGTGTCTGACAGCTGATTCGCGTGTCTAACAGCTGATTCCCGTGTCTGACAGCTGATTCGCGTGTCTGACAGCTGATTCGCGTGTCTGACAGCTGATACCCGTGTCTGACAGCTGATTCGCGTGTCTAACAGCTGATTCCGGTGTCTGACAGCTGATTCCCGTGTCTGACAGGCTGACGTGTGTCCAGTGTCAATGAATTCTGACTGTAGTCTGATTTCAGCAAAAAATACTATAAATATTGATGCAGAAAGGATAAATTCTTTGCCAAACAAGAAGAAAATATGTTGATCTGCCGATGCCCAGCCCCTGGCTGGCATGAATATTCAGTTTGAGAAAATCAGTGCAAAATTTTTGGCGTTCATAATCCCTTACATAAATCTTGTTCTGCTTGCTTTTCCATTTATTAGCCAGTCACTTTTATAGCTTAGTAAAGGCTTATCCTATAATGTTTTGCTTCTTTAATCACAGCTTTTAATTAAAATGTGTAATAAAGCAGCGATTTAATAAATATAAACATAAAACTATAAAACCAAGTAAAAATAGAAACCCAGCCATAAAACACGGTAACAATAGATACCCGGCAAAAACAAGGTAACCATAGCAACACACTCATAAAACCCAGTAACAATAGAAACCAACCCATAAAACTCAGTAACAATAGCAACCAACCTCTAAGACACAGTAAACATAGTAACCAAACTATAAAAACAGTAACCATAGCAACCAACCTATAAAAAGCAGTAACCGTAGCAACCAACCCATAAAAACAGTAACCATAGCAACCAACCTATAAAAAGCAGTAACCGTAGCAACCAACCCATAAAAACAGTAACCATAGCAACCAACCTATTTGAAACAGTAACCATAGCAAGCAACCTATAAAAAGCAGTAACCGTAGCAACCAACCTATAAAAACAGTAACCATAGCAACCAAACTATAAAAACAGTAACCATAGCAACCAACCTATTAAACCAGTAACCATAGCAACCAACCTATTAAAACAGTAACCATAGTAACCAACCTATTAAAACTGTAACCATAGCAACAAACCTATAAAAACCAATAGCCATAGCAACCAACCCATAAAAACAGTAACCATAGCAACCAACCTATAAAGAAACAGTAACCGTAGCAACTAACCTATAAAACAGTAACCATAGAAGAACCTGCTCCATAGGAAGCCGCGTAATTCAACAGGTGGTGAAGATGCTATTCGTGGTCGTAGTGATGTTCGCCATCCTGTGGCTGCCCTACCGCCTGATGGTGGCTTACAACAGCTTCGTCCCAGCCCAGTACCGCATCGTGTCCGAGTGGTACCGCGTCATCAGCCGGCTGCTGGTGCTGATTAACTCGGCTATCAATCCGGTTATTTACAACGCCATGTCAGTGAAGTTCCGCCGAGAGTTCAGTAGCTTTCTGTTTTGGCTTTGTAAGTCAATTTGATCGATGTCGGATGGGGTGGATAAGTTTGGGATTAGGAATGGGATAGATTATGGGATAACTTATGAGTAGAAGGCAAGAGGGGGCTTCTGGGACAAAAAATTCGACATTTTACATATATGCCTACCAATAACTAACATATCCTCGACTACTTGAAAAAAGAGGGGGGCCTCCTCTTAAAATGCTTTTCCCCCCAGGACATAAAATTTAGCCTAAATTTATTATTCCAGGCAATTAGCAAATGGGGTTTCTGGGACAGAAAAAAAATTGCTATTTTTCATATCCTCGAGATGTTTTTGACATTTTTATTAATGGGGCTTCTAGGACACTGGGATTAAAACCCTGGTTATCCACCCTAGTTATGCGCTGATCGGGGTACTCACCCAAAAATTTTTTTTTTAATTTTCAATAAAAAAATGTTTCCGACCGTTTCTCCAGGATCTTACTACGAAAAATCTCACCCTCAGTTCAAGTCTCGGTATCGTTGCAAATGGGAATGTGAATTTTATATGAAAAAATATTGGCCTAATGTCCCACTAACTATCCCGAATCTTAATCAAGCAGTTAAGATTCACTGGCATTACTTGCATGGAGTAACTATTAAAGATTACGACAGCTACTATAACTTTGCAGAAATTATTAATCAGTTGTAATTTGTTTTTTTTTTTTTTTTCTCACATTCTTTCAATGATAATTGTCATTGCGAACTCTTCGCCGTTAAAATCAACAGCTTCTCCATCCTCGGTCTCAAACTGTAGCAATATTTCATTAATTTCTTTGTTACAGAGCACAACTCTTTTTACTGGATTGGGCTTCTCAACAATCATCTGTCCACCAGCAACAGAGTTAGAAATATTGTACAAAATATTTGTTCGCTTTCCCTTGAAGACCCAGTCCAGACTGAGATTGCTTCGGATCAAAATGTTCAAACTTTTAACAATGTCTGCGATATTTTCTGCCATAAATAAACCGCGTGCTGGCTGGCGGCTCAACATAACCGCCCCCGGCGAAGGAGCTGTGGGTGGAGCTGCAGTTTCCGCCTTGTAAACTTTCTTTTCAAATCCCAACTCTCGATACCAGGTGCCATCTTTAAACTCCACCTCTGCGTCTTTATGAACTTGCATAACCACTCTCATTACAGTGAGATCATAGGACAATTTGACAGGAAATAGTTTATTCTCGGGTTTGCTAGCATCAGGAGTTTCAAAATGCCCCCTTTTGGTAAAAACGTTCTCCAGAAAGTAATTATAAGTATCCACGCTCTGTGTGCTCACAGGGAATTTAACCGGAAATTCTTTCACTTCGCCTCCAATTTGTTTCCATTTGTAATAAAACATGTTATTCTTTTCTGTCACGTTGGGAACATTTGACCAGCCAGTAAAGTCATTGAGATAAACATGGTAGTTTGCCTCTGGGTCCAGACGAATGGGTTGCTCAAGTTTTTCAATAAAAGTTCCACTTGAATCTGTAAGTCGACCAGTTATTGTAACTGGGATACTTTCCTTCGAATGCGACACGATATTGTTTAGTCTTTCAGCAATCGCTTCCATTTTTTTTTACAAAAAAAAATTATTTTAAACCTTACTCGAAGAATTATTAATCATGTTCAGCTTAATTTTCCTCTCAAATGCATAGATGATAAATAGGTCAACGGGCCTCACTTCTGTTGCCTCACTTCTGTCGATAGTGGTCACAATATTCACCGGACTGTTGTCAGTAGGCATTTGCCTGGCCGACACGTCTGCACCGAAAATGGGGAAAAGAGTCTTGTACTGCCATGCCGTAATGGCGATTCCGTTGTTCTCCTTTACGGCTAAGTCAACCAGCTCGCAGTAAAATTTACTAATTTTGTTTGTTGCAAAATCTCCATTCTGTGGCATTGGCGGGTAAAGATTATCACTGATTTCATGCTGAATTGTTCGCACATTTCCATGTTCATAACGACTTATAGTTAATGGATCTCTCAAACTGACAATAATGTACCTTGGGTTGCTGCAAGAACCCTCCTTAATACAAATCTGTTGCCTTCTTTCATTGCGTTCATCCCTGCACATGTAAGCTGTGTAAGCAACATCAATGTCTTTTTCAATAGCCTTCAAATATTCAGCTTTCAGTGCTGTCTTTGGTTCAATGATTTCCAAGTACAACTCAACTCCTGCTAGCTTAACTTCCATTCTAGTATGCTCAGCTCCTGTCCAAACACTCCTGTTGCGATCGTCCCTGGTAAGCCTAAATGTGTAGCTAAAGTTGCTGGTCAGGCGATTAAAAGTATTGCAGAACCCGCTCATGAATCTCAAAGGTACAAATATATCTAAATTTCTATACTGAGTATTCTTTGCGCCATCATCAGCACCCGCCAATGCATAGTTATATCTCCCCTTTCTTTTTGCAAAACCTGAATCATTTACGTCTCCTTTCTCCTCATTAGGGATGAAGCCAGCGCCGCTACCAAGTTGAATAAAATCTGGGTTTTCAATGAGACAATGAGTGTCATACACTACACCAAAGTTGGCAATTCTCTCCAGCTCTGTACTCCCGTTCGACACGCTAAACTCCTTAAACATGTAGGCCCAGAAGTTGCTGATTAGCGTGACATCAGCGTCATGCTTGTCAGTATTAGCACCAGCAGCATTTGTACCACCTTTAGTCTTGTATTGGAATGTCATGTAAAACCCGCTCCTTAGACTGTGAACGCTGACCAGAGATGAACACCCAGTGTAAGTAAATGTTAGCGTTTGACCGGGGCCCAAATTAGTTTCATTCTGATTTTCATGACTGGGGACTCTTACTTGAGTCGCTTTGATTGTGCTGTCATCACTCAAGATAGGCTTGTTGATTTTATAGAAAACTGGCGTCAGAGGATCGTTCATTTTTTTAGTTTAAAAATTAAAATTAAAAAATGAAACGAAAAAATTCTCATTACATCTCTGACTTAGAGAAGCTCGCAGAAGCTGAAAAACGAGTCACTGGGTTAATTAACAAAGAGCAGCAGTCCTACAATGAGTTTATCCAAGCCGCCACTGAGTTTCACAAACCAGGTTACACCGAAGCAAAGAAATCCATTGAAACAGTTAAGGAAGCTGTTGATGAGATTCAAGAGAGCCAGTTTCAGAATACGCTGAATAAAATTCCACCTGGCGAAACGTCTCCTCAAGCATCTCAGCAAAAATTAAAAGTAACAGATAACTTCTTTGGGCCAGTAGAATATGAAGGCAAACTCGTCTTTGGTGTTAGTGTCTGGCGTAAAAATATTTCTACTGATCGTGTGGATTATCATCTTGAGATAACGAAAGAAAGTATTGGAGTCATCAAAGAAGGCGCGGCCGGGGAAGGAGAAAACACCTCAAAGAAAGTTGCTTTCACCCAAGTATTGCTCAACTTCATGACTAAAAATCAAGAAACTATTTCTGCGAAACAGCTACAAAATTATAAAGATCTGGTGACTTTTGCTTTACAAAGAGACATAGACATCCTTAAAGTCCCTGACATACTCAAATTTTTACATGACAATGGGGTCGACCTGAACAGCTTTAGAAAGTATAAGCACTTTAAACAATGGTTCGACCTGCCAGATCAGCTAGAAGTCATAAATTACCTCGAACAGCAAAAACAACTCTCTCAGCAACAAGAGATGCCTCAGCAGCAACAAAGCCCTAAAAAATTAACAGAAGAAGATGTACTCTCTCAACTTGAGACAGCAGATCCAACTCAAGTAGCTAATTACAAAACGGGAAATCCACAAGTATGGAGGCATCTAGAACAATTCTCGCCAGATAGAATGCAGCGAATTTCAAACAGAGTTTTCACACCAAGGCAAGACATTAGATCACCAGAAACATCACCAGAGACATCACCAGAGACATCACCAGATACATCAGCTGCAAGTACCGGCACAGGGATGCCTGAAGTCTACAAGCGACTAGTCGTTCTCCTAGGAGCAGCAAAGACAGGTTTAAAGGATGAGAATAGAAAAGAGTTTGTTCACATTCTTGATAAAATGCTACAAAAGAAGTACATCGATAAAAGAGCAAGAGAACTTTTACTTTCAAGGTTCAATAGAAAATAATTTTTTTTTTCCCAGATAAAAAATGCCACTAATCTTCGAAAAAGACGTCCCTAAATACTACGATGAGAACGAATTAAAGCTCATTAAAAGAGGATCTGGACTTTTTCCAGCAGGTCATTATCCAAGAAAAGAGCGATCGGGTAACGGTATTGCTGATTTGATCGCCCAGGGGGCAAAGATTTTCAAAGTCATCAGTGAGAACAAGGAAAATATTAAAAATGCTGCCGAGGTCGGGGCCCAGGCGGTGGGAAGTGTAGTCACAGCTGCGAAGAAGATCAAGGACACTATAAATGACGGTCAACCACTCGCACCAAATTCATTGGCACCAAGCGCTGATAGCATTGATCCATCCGTTTATGCTAAGATGAGAGCCGATCTTAAAAAGGGCAGCGGTTTTAAATATGACTAAGGTAGGAGTTTCACGGGTGCTTTCTTGGGGTAAAAGACATGTGGGGGTACAAGACGTCTTGCAAAAAGACATATATAAGTAAAAAAAACACACGCACCGGTTATGGACCCAGTGCCAGAGACACTAACGTTGTTAAAGTAAATTTGGGAAGGTTTGCGTTCGAATCACAAGACGGCCTGCCGCGGTTGCCTCTTTTCAAATTTTTTATTTCGTGTAATAAAGTTGACCAGGATTGTTTTTCATGACCATATGTCTTTATCTGTAGTGCCGATATTGCGTCCATAAGTGCAGAAAATATAAAGGCCGAATGTATTTTTACACAGTTGCTTTCTACTGCCGCGTCGGCGATGCCTTTACGGTCCGCGGCCGTGAACTCAAGGCGATTTGCCAGGCGGCGTTCCAAGGCAATCGCCTTTGATTCTAGGGCATTTGTCTGCGGTTCCAGGGTATTTGTCCTTATTTCCAGGAGATTTGTCTCCGATTCTAGTGCAGCGACTCTTGATTTCAATGCAGAATTCTCCGATTCTAGGGCTTGTATACGTTTTGATAGGTCACTGAGTTTTGCGTTTTGCGAAATGTCTTGTCTTGTGATTTCGTCTGTGTTGATGTACCTAGAATCTAGGAACGACAGCTTGTAAGTATTGGAAGGTTGATTTACGACGCCAGCGAAATTCATGTTGTTTTTTTTTTTATTTTAATTTTTATTTTTAAAATGGATTTTTCAAATGATTTCAACCCTCATTGGACTCGGAACCAAATCAAATTTACTCATAACGAGGCAATTCCTGGTCATTTCAGATGTATTGTTGTTGGAGAATCAGGCTCAGGGAAGACATTCAGAATCTTTAACATGCTTCTGAGACCAGGATTTCTTGACTATGACACACTGCACATCTACTCACCCACTCTGTATCAAGATGAGTATAAAATGTTGATTGCAGGTCTACAGAACAAACTTAAAAAGGAGCATATCATTCAGTGTTTTAATAACCAATCCAAGCTGCCCAGTGATCCAGAAATTGTCGCCAGTGAATATGCTAGCCATATCCCAGATAATGAAAAGTGGCACGACATTAAAGTGTTCACATATGGGGACCCGCAAATTGATCCTAAAACTAAACTTCTCCCTCAGCCTGATGAACTGGAAAAGGGAAGGAAACACTTGATTGTCTTTGATGACTGCATGACAGGGCCCCAGAAGCAAATTGAAAACTATTTCACCAGGGGTCGACACAACAACTGTAATGTAATCTATATTTCCCAAAACTGGTTTGAGTTGCCAAACAAAACTATTCGTGGGAACTGCAATCTGATCCTCTTGTTTCCAACCATACCACAAGACCGACTGAAGAGGTTAAGTAACGAGGTGATTGCTCCAGCTCATTTTACTAAGCCTCCATTTGATCGAAAGGACGATGGTCGAAAGGTATCGCAGGAAGAATTTGTTAACCTATGCTTTGAGAAGTGGAATAAACCTTATCAGTTCGTGATGATTAACAAAGAGAAAAGAACAGTAGCGTAATTTAAAAAAAACAAACAAAAAATGTCCATAAACTTTGCTGGCGAATCTACTAGTGGCTCCACTGCACACTCGCTTGCTTTCCTTGACAGGCGCTACATTAACGTTGACGAAAAAATCCCGGAGATCGGACCAATCAAAGGCCGCTTAAAACCATTGGAACGGTCAGCACACCATCATCAAATAAACATTGAAGACTTGCGGACAAAAATAGCAAAGCTGACCGCCATCGTTGAGACTCTAGCTCAAACTCTCAGATCGGAAATCAATGCAAAAGACATTGCTATAAGAACAGCGATTAATAAAAAGCGAGACATCCTTGATTCCTATTCACAAGCAGAGACTGATGCCTTATTTACCGCTTGGAGAACAACCATTAATCAAAATGTAGCAAAAATAAAAAAGATAGAAAGAGATGTTGCCACGCATACGCTCTATCTGGATAGAATTTATAACAAGTGGGGGAAAACTTTGAGACGAATTAGTCGCCTGGAACGACAGCACAATCTCCCTGACATTGACATTGAAGACGCCCGATCGTAAAATAGAAAAAAAATTTTTACCTATAAAAAATGGCCGAAAATGATTCTCTGTATGACCCGCAACCAAATATAGCACCTAGTGCGCCTCTCTATCCAACAATCAATACTTTTACCTGCAACTCTCAACAGTTCCGACTTGTAGAGATTCAGAAAATGCGAAATGACATTGAAACCGCCCTTATGAAAAACTCTAAAAAACTGAAACGCTTCAACAGACAGTGTCAAGCTTTCGAATATATTAATATGGTTCTCGGGTCAGTGTCAATTCTAAGCGGATCTGCAGCTGCTGTTTCTACACTTCCTATTATCACCGCACCAGTCGCTGTTCCACTTGGAGTTATTGGGGCCTCGTGTGGTCTCATTTCAGCGGTTACAGGAGCTCTAACTCGAAGCAGACGCCAGAAGCTAAAGCATCTGCAGGAAATGCAAGCAAAACAGAAAAGCATCCAGTCGGCAGTCACCGGGTACATTTCAAAAGCAATAGAAGACAAGTTCATTTCAGAGGATGAGTTTCAAAGCATTCAAAAGCTTTATGAGCAGCTTAATGAGCAACAAAATTTGAATAGCATTGATGACATGAGCCAATTAAGAAATGATATTGAAACTGTCTTCAAAAACTATGCAAAAACTAAACATTTAAACTTAAAATGATTTCCCTATAGCTTTTTCGAGTCTTGGTCATTGCATATAAAACTGTCATACACAGCTCACCGCAAATATCACTGCTAAGCCCCTGCAGAATAAAGTCTGAGCGATAGATTTTTATTTTCCCGAGTGTCGCTCGCGACCGAGCTTGTATATATTCCCTTAGCTCATCAGGAACGCCCGTCCCATAGCTATCAAAGTAGTAGTACTTATGCTTTCTGTTTGGATCAATCACCCAGCAAACCCAGTGAGACCCTGGTTTCTCAGCAGTGTCAAAGTTCATGATGCCACATTCTTCGATGCCACATTCTTTCAATGTGTGGGATTCAGGTAATGTATCCTTCATAAAGACGCCTCTAAAGTTTGGGATTTTTAGTTCTTTGGCCAACTGTTCCAGAAAAATATTTGTCGTCATTATTTTTTGTCATTTTTTTTTAAATTCAGCCTACGTTTTAAACCTTATACTTCAACCTACGCTTTTTAGCCTCCAGTGCCCAAATGGAAGACTCGTAATATTGTCGAGGTAAAATCTCTTATTATCTGCGCCTGACAGGCCTATTTTTTTCTGGGTTATTGTAAAAACATCATGGTTCTTAGACTGAAACTTCACAAACTCATGTGTAGTTTTCTTATTATGTAACAGGGCATCTCTGTAGGCTTCTTCATGTAGAGAGTTCTTAACTACATGTTTCGGAATTCCCTTGGACTTCTTAATTACACCGCTTTCACCACACTTTACAAAATAGGATTTGGATCTCAAACCGATGAACTCAGAGATGATGTCACCTGCCTTTTCATCTTTCATTTTACCAATTACTTTTTTATTGGATGGGTCAATCACTTGATCACCTTTCAAAGTTTTAAATGATTCTGGATACTCTGACAAATCATAAGGGTTTTGGGGGCCCCGGTTTTGTTCAAGCATGTCCTGATAGATGTCCTCAGTCTGAATGTTTAGAATTAGGGAGTCAGTGTCAGTGTAAAGAAGTTTTACGCGAGTGTCGCCTGAGCTCCGATCCCCGTATTGTCGTTTCATGTCATAGAAGAAACTGTACATAAGACGCTTCGATTCATCAAGTACAGTGACACCTGTAAAGATAGGTTTGCAGAGTGTTGCTTTCGTTTTATAAAAGAGTATGGCCCCTAGGTTATCGTTAAAGATGTGAAGTTGTTTAAATGTCGGTTTAGAAATATTTCTCTGAATGATGTCACGCTCATGAACGGTGACGAGTTTTAGATTCGTGCGGTTGCGCTCATTTTCAAGAGTCTTGCCATATACAGAGTTGTTTGCCAGCTTGAACAGATCCTTGTCAAAGTTGTTGGTTGCTTTGGCTCTGAACTGGGTGTTCTTTTCTATGTAGGATTTCATCCAGGCCTCTTCAGTAAATTTGAGGGCCCTATGTATGTGTGTGACTTTACAGCCTAAGGATATGAAGTACTGTAGCAGCTTATAATGAATTTTGTAGCGAGTCTTGTTGTGTAGGTTTTGGGTGAGTTTAGTGGTGTGTTCATTTTCTGTAGACAGGCTCCAAGTGCCATCCATGTGTTCGATAATTTTCGGACAGTTAATATTCTCAGGGAATGGCGCAAAGTCAGAAAAATGATCATGGAGTTCATCGGGAATTGTAACGTCAACTTCATAGAAGGCGGGAGTAGAAAAGTCGGGTTCGAATTGTTGAGTCCACTTGAAATCTCTTATGGGTAAGTCTTGACTCATTGCCCATCCATAGAGATTGTTGGCGTCTAAATAAACGATATAATTTGACGGCTGATTTTTGTCATAAGATTCTAGATACGGATTGTTGGCTTTTGCATGTCTGTTCACGCAGATTGATATGCCGCCTCTTTTCGCTGTGTCTATAAAATTGTACATGTCAATGTCGGTTAGTAATTCGATATACCAGTCTGGGTTTTCATCCCATTTCATTTTAAGTAGCGATTCCCAGCTGGTGGCGGGCAAACTTACAAAATGCGCAGGATCAAGACCATATGCTGTGTACCAGGTGTTTCTGAAGGTTTGAAATACATCAGCCAAAAGAAAAACATCAGTGTAAAGATATATTAAGTGGTAATCAAAGAAGTTTTTGCAGTTAAAGTGTTTGTAGACTGCTTGCGCGTGCTCATATTTTTCGTCGGTGAGTTCAGTCATTTTTAAATGTGAGTAGAACTTCTCTTTTGGTGGAAGTTCGCCTTTAAAAACAGGATTTTCAGCGGTGGGCGACCCCGTCACATATTCATAAGGGTAGTAACCTTTCTTTCTGAGTAGTTTGAAAGACTCGGGATCTGAATCTTCTTTACCTAAGATTTTCGCCAGTTTTTTTGTATAGACGCATTGGTCATCTGTTAAATTTTTTGCGAGATCTTCTAGGGATAATTGAAGAAATTGATAAGTATCCTTGATTTTTACAGCGCCACTTGTGGACGTTCCATTTTCTTTAATATTGAGGCATTTAAACTTTTCCTTGTTCTCTGCTATGCAGTCAAGGTTAATGCCCTCTATTTCACCTATTCTTTCAACAATTAGGTGCAGGTCGTAATTGCGCGCATTATGTATAAAAACATTTAAGTCGTGGACATTATTTTTTAACTTTAGGTTGCAGGTGTTGTGTGCGGCACCGCGGAAATGGCCGTCAAAGTGCGAGTGGTCTCTAACTTTTGGATTCTTTAGGTTGTCATCAAATGGCTTTTTGCATATGTAACACCGGGTTGCCGATTGGTAATTGAGCTCATCTTGAGTTGACATATTTATTGGCGCAGGAGTGACTGAGCTTAATGTTTTACGTAGCTCTAACATTCTGAATATAAATTTTTTAATGCAGTCTTCACCGAAGAAATGGTTATACTCTATAATACCGGTATTTCCAAGATAATCAATATTTCCAATGCAAACGTACGCTGCTGAATTTGGGATGTGTTTGTTATTAATGAATGAGCATTCAAAGTCGGCAAATACAATAAAGGGAAGTTTTTCCATCTTGTGGTAATTTTTAAACCGTAAATACTTCTGGTTGCCCATCGGTAGAGAGCAGTTAGTTGGATGGTCCTCACAGGTAAGCTCATGCTCGGCGAGCTTAGCTTCTCGATTTTCTTTATTCCCGCGATAATACTTAAGACACAGTCTGCAGATGGAAACGGCTTCGTTGTGGCTTGTCATTTGCTTGTGGAGTAGCCTGGAAAGATCTTTTATCCAAACATAATGGGCTAAAAATTGTAAGTTCCCAATTATTAGAAGATCGATATTGGTGCTGGCGGCTGGATTTTTCTTGCTACTCCTAACAATTTCAACTTTCTCTTTGCTTTCATTCCACTCGAAGACGGTGATTCTGATTTTGTTATCAAACACTTCTTCTAGTTTTGGGATTTGAGAGACTGATAAACCACCTTTCTCAAACAATATTCCTTTACTGAGACACTTGATAAAATATCGGTCAAAATATGTTTTATAATGTGAAGTTCTTTCAGGATGTGACCGATCTTTATCGTAAAATAATGCTGATAAAACCGCCCACAAAGCACAGCAGTTATCATAGTTCTTTACGTTGACACAAGCCTTTTTACTGGCGAGCTTTGTTGGTAACTCCAGGTAAGAGGAAGCTTTAAGAGGATCAAATTTATAAATCATGACTGAGACTTTTTGAATCCCAGTAACAACCCAGCCAGAACCTCTTGATGTAAAGGCGTCAATCTTTTTAGTAATTTCTTGTAGAAAAGGGTCTGGTGAATCGGTTGGACTAAAGGGTGAAGCCTTAGTTGTCATGTAATAATCAAGATATTCGGTGGGTCTTGTAGGCATATAAAACTGTATTAAAAACGATAGTTGAAGCTTGAATGTTTTACGTGTTTTAAGCACGTGATCGATAACTGATTGAATGTCATCTCTAAAGCCATTTATGTTGTTGGTGTTGGGTTTTACAGGAATAGCATATTCTATATAGTGATCAGTAAAAGTTCTCTTTGCAAATGGAATATCTTCTTGGTTCATCTCCGATTCAATTTGGTTAACAATTCTTTCAAGTTCATCCTGTTCCTGCTTATTCTGTGGGTATTTAGACACATTTAGTCCTGTGAGAGTTTGGTACTTTTTAACTAGGGTGCGGCTTTTCTGTTGGTGCTCAGCTGCTGGGTTTTTTACTGGGATATACTGATCTGATGACTCCAGCTGTTTTATTACTTCCAATTGTTTCTCATAGCTGCCAAGATAGCCAGGATCCAAACCGAATTTTTCCCTAGTGAGTTCTTGAAGCCGTTTGCTTTTAGCTTGAAATGAAAGATTTTGAAGCTGCGGAAAATTTTCGGAAAAATATTTGTCCACAGAATTTTTTGCAAAATTTGCTTTTGGCATGTTTTTTTTATAAAAAATAAAAAATATGTTTTAGGGTGATCACCCTTCGGGTTGCTTGAACTTCTCTGGATTAATAAATTTTGATTAATTTGAGTATTATTAATCAGATCCTGATTGTTGGCTTTTCACATCCGGAGTATTGTAAATCCCGCTTTGTGCAATGTCATAATGGCTTTAATAATGTCGGATTTTGAAATGCTTTCGGTTACCGAGGGATTAGGTTCCAAAGGGCATCCTTCACCTGCTTTAATTGTGACTCCCTTTTCTTGGGCAATTTTCTGCATCTCTAACTGGTGAGCTCTGTCATTGCCCGCTTTCACAGCCGTCGCAACCCCCCCGGCAACGCCACCGGCAGCACCAACTGCACCCGCAATGATTGGAATCAGTGCAGCGAGGGGCAGAATTCCACCTGTCTTTTCATCTGTAATGCTGCGGGGGTTGTGGGTGTGGTTATTGCAATCTTTACAATGGATTTGCTGCTGTAACGGATCGACTTTCACTTTCATGCCCTTAATAGTTACAAAACCTGGCTGTTTAGAGTCGATGATTTTGCTAATTTTATTAACTGTTCTGGTTTCGATCATTTTTTTGTACATTTTTATTTTTCAATTTATTTCTGTGTCACTTGGAATGACGAGAAGTTCTGCTCTGGCAAATGATCTTGTAGGGGATTTAGGATTAAAGACTTGAGACAGAAAATAGTAGTCACCGGTGGCTGTTGTAAAGTGTCTGTCTATTTTATGTACATCTAAACTGAAATAGGGGTCAGTTGCTCGTCTCTTGGTGTCCTTTTCTAATTCTCCCGGCAGGTAAAGGAATCGAACAAACTCAGAATTTGTGAGAATTTCCGGAGAATAAACTCCTGGGAGCTTTGGATATTTTTTTTGTTGTGGATTGGGAGATTTAAGCTGAACTTTGTCTTGTTTAATTGCAATTGAAGGTTTTAGGCCTGTCATGCGAGAAACTTCATTGTTAAGCTGACTGATTACTACTGGGAGTTGGTCTTTCCATTTGGTGTAGTATTGTCCGCTCTTCAGTTTGAGCTCCTCTGCTGTCTGCTTAGTAAATAGTCGCTTGGCTAAAGTTAGATTAAATCTTTCTACGAAGGCTTGATCCCTGTGAAGCTCGGTTCTACCGTAACGAATTTTTGTATTATTTTTTTGCATTAGAGTTTTAACTCGACCCATGAATTCTTTACCCGGGTCTGTCATGAGGAGGTCTGGGTAGGTTAAGGGTGAATTTTCGTATATGTCTTGCAGAGCGTCCGCTACAGCTTGAGACTGTTTTGTCTTCAGTGGCCTTGCTTCTTTATAACGCGAAGCTACATCAATGACAGTGAGAGCGTACTTATACCCAGAATCGTTTGGGAGAAACAGAAGATCAGCTTGGTGCGCCTCGTTAGGCTTATAGATGTTGAAGTGGGGTCTTGTAAATTTAACAGGTGGGAAATAGACTTGATAGACAGCCTGTTTAGACAGCCATTTTTCTACTATTTGTTTTGGTTCTTTACTGAGTTCTGTTAATTTGGAGACGGCATTATTTCCGATAAAATAACCGCCGTCCCGGTAATAAATTGCTTGTAATTTGTTCTCAGTCATTATTTTTTAATTTTATTTTAAATAAAAAATAAATAAAAAAATGCCCGACATTCACGGAATAATTGAAAAGCTTCCGAAGCCAAACAGAGGGTGGACAATCCCTGGATATAAGTATTGTGGACCTTTGAACCCTCTTGAAATTCAGTTAGATTTCAACAATGTGCCTAATCCGGGCCATGAGCCTGTAAATGAGCTTGATGAGGTATGTATGGAACATGATATTAAGTACCGCGACTTCCCAAATGAAAAACATCGGTGGGACAAGGAAATGCTTAAAAGGCTAGACAATATGGGGGCATCGAGCGGTTGGAGAGAGAGTATGGCGAGGAAATTAGTTAAAGGAGTTATATCTGGCAAAGCAAAGCTAGGGCTGGGGATTGGCGGGTGTTTATGGGAAGAGAGATCGGTGGGGGTAGGATTTATACTGCACGCGCCGGACAGGGAGTTGGGAATGCTGCTGAAAGACATGGGAATCGGGCGTGTGCATGAGGGCGTAGTGTAAAATAATGTTTGCTATTAAAATTGTTTCGTTGGCTACTATCAGTAAACGGTAAGAATTTTAATTCTAAATTTTCCTTGACAATTCAAGGAAAATTCAGAATTATTTTGCGTGCAAGCTACTGTAAATTCAGCTATTGGCAGTAAGCAAAGTATTTTATTTCTAAATTTTCCTTGACAATTCAAGGAAAATTCAGAATTATTTTGCGTGCAAGCTACTGTACAGCGGTAAGCAAAGAATCTTAATTCTTTTTTTTTTATTTCTCTAATTGAACATGTTGTGTCAATGAGTAAATCGGAGACCGATATATTTGCAGGCCCAAAATGGCAGAGAAAGGTGGTGTTAGTGATCGCTTCGCGTCCGTTTATTTATAGTCCGTAGTTATGGTTCTAGAAAGTTCTTAAAATGCACGCTAATAGAAAGTTCCAGAAGTACATTGCTTATAGAAAGTTCTAGAAATACATTGCCTATGGAAAGTTCTAGAAAGAGGTCTAACTACACTACTTATAGCGGCAGTATACGTAAATTACAACCTAATAATTTCGTATTAGTTTTAGTCAATACACAACAGAACAACCATTTAAAACGCTTGGAGCAAACTGCTTTCTATTTATTTCAAGCGTTGACTTTCATCTTTGAGATTGCTGTAAATAAATTAATTCTGTGGACTTAGTTAAAAGTAATTCCAGAGATGACAAGCCTTCTTGTTTATTTGGCGAAAGTTTTATTCTCAATTTTCATAAAGATGTTAAGCATTTGCATGTATGAATCATGTTATTTAATAAAATGTAAATAATTTCAGTAACATGTTTCACTATTTAGTTCACGTCAGCTGTTACTCAGTCTTAAGGCGAAATTTCGCACAGGCAACCGCTGTCTGCTTGCGCTCTTCTTCGTAGTCAAACGAAACCGTTGGCTGTACTCCCAGCCTGGCTTCAAAATTGAGGTCACAATTCATCTCGTCGATTATGGCCGACTTATACTTAATTATGACCTCGTACGAGTAGCCGCAAAAAAGTAACATTGGGTATTGCTCGACGAAGCGGTGGAAGTTTGAAGCACGCTCCACATAGTTTAGCGGCATGTCCATTTTGCTAGCCACCTGGTAATGGAGAAAGTGAATATAAAAAATAATTCAGCATAATAAATAAAATAAGAGAGCAGTAACTATGGAGCTATAGTGACAAATTAGTGACACTCACCTGCATTAGGCTGTGTTCGAACTTCTCCTTCAGCTTGTCGATGATTTCTCCTTGCTTGAAAACAGCAATAGACTTCAAAATCTCTACATCCATGATGAAGGAATGCAGATTGCCTAGTTTGGAAAACAATGTTTCCTCGTTTGCGTCATCATATCGCTGATTCAAAAGTTCATTACAATCTTGAAAATTCGTCGTGATAACGATTTCTTCATTTCTGACTAACGAAAGCCACGCTTTTAGTCTTGCGATGAACTTGGCCGCCGCTTCGTTATTTTCTTTTTTTTGTTTTTTTTCGCCTGTCTTCTTCGCATCAGCAGCCTGCGACGCCAGCTGCGAAAGTATACGCTGAAGAACGCTTTTATCTTGAGCCGACATTTTGTCCACAGCAAGCGTAAGCGAAGTTGTATCCTTACGGCGGAGCTCGCGAAGGCACTCTTGGATATTAACAACATCAGAGCTATCCATGTTTTAGACACGAACGATTACCGAAACTCACACGATACAGAAATGTAAAGCTTTGAGCAGGGGCAGGAAGGTAGGGCAGAGGCAGAGGCACGGGCAGGGAGGTATTTGTAGCCATGGGATTCCCTTTAGAAAATTCTAGAATGTTCACAATCTCCGACGATTACGATTGTCGTTAGTACCAGTCCATATACTTAATAATTCCGGAAAATAGGTAGCGTTATAGTTGCTTGAATCATTACTGCTCCAAAAATTTTTCTGTGTGATTTTTTTATCGACTTCTGTGGGATTAACTAAATTAAATGAATCTAGATTATGTTGAATGGTTATCCGTAAAAGTCAACGCCTAATTTTAATTATTAATGCTGGCATAATTGATTTAAAGAATCTAGATTGTGATAGACGCTTGTCCGTGAAAGTTGACCCCCCTATTTTTAACCATTTGTGTGGGCATATTAAATTTAAAGAATGTAGACTATGATGGACGCGAAAATTTCTGTCCCAGAAGCCCCCTCTTGCCTTCTACTCTTATGGAATTGGTTAGTAGATGGGAAGGGGATAAGGGATAGGTTAAAGGCTTTGATATCCCACTAATAATAGGATATATGATGCGATAAAGAATGGGATATGGGATGCGATAAGGAATGGGATATAGGATGCGATAAGGAATGGGATATAGGATGCGATAAGGAATGGGATATGGGATGCGATAAGGAATGGGATATATGATGCGATAAGGAATGGGATATAGGATGCGATAAGGAATGGGATATGGGATGCGATAAGGAATGGGATATGGGATGCGATAAGGAATGGGATATGGGATGCGATAAGGAATGGGATATAGGATGCGATAAGGAATTGGATATGGGATGCGATAAGGAATGGGATATGGGATGCGATAAGGAATGGGATATAGGATGCGATAAGGAATGGGATATGGGATGCGATAAGGAATGGGATATGGGATGCGATAAGGAATGGGATATGGGATGCGATAAAGGAATGGGATATGGGATGCGATAAGGAATGGGATATGGGATGCGATAAAGGAATGGGATATAGGATGCGATAAGGAATGGGATATAGGATGCGATAAGGAATGGGATATGGGATGCGAAAAGGAATGGGATATAGGATGCAATAAGGAATGGGATATGGGATGCGATAAGGAATGGGATATGGGATGCGATAAGGAATGGGATATAGGATGCGATAAGGAATGGGATATGGGATGCGATAAGGAATGGGATATGGGATGCGATAAGGAATGGGATATGGGATGCGATAAGGAATGGGATATGGGATGCGATAAGGAATGGGATATGGGATGCGATAAGGAATGGGATATGGGATGCGATAAGGAATGGGATATAGGATGCGAAAAGGAATGGGATATGGGATGCGATAAGGAATAGTAGTCTGGCTGATAAGAGAAGAGATGACGGAGATAAACAACAGTTTGGCGCTCATTCAGCATTTAAATTGAAATGATGAAGCAAGCTGATTTATTGAAAAGCCAAATTGATGACGTAGGAAGCAATAAAATATTGATCTTTACATCAAAGCAAGACGTCCTGGCACGACTAAGTCGATCGTAACAATCACTAAAATAATTAAGAAAATATTAAAACGTGCTAAATGACTTATTGAAATTCATTGCTGCCGAAACACAAACAACCTATTATTTAGTTTCCTAAGGCAGAAATTCACTTTCTCGTCAGCCATGACTTTTTTCAAATTCATCAGAAGTCTCTGCAGTTTTTATCTGCTGGCGACGATAAAATGAAAGAAAATTTTTTGGCAACTAAAATTGCAAAAATTTTGCGCGTTGCGAAATTTGGGCGGAGCTGAGGCGGGAAGGACAAGGAAGGTCCCGAATCAGCCTTGTTAATTGGCGCCGGGCTTGTTGGGAAGTCTTTAACACGGAGACACTTGATGGGGCGGCTGCAATTAACAGCGCAGCTGATTTTAGGAGGGGGCGGAGAGGCTGATTCAGTTAGGGGGAGGCGGAGAGGCTAATTCAGTTAGGGGGGGGGGCGGAGAGGCTGATTCAGTTAGGGGGGGGGGGCGGAGAGGCTGATTCAGTTAGGGGGGGGGCGGAGAGGCTGATTCAATTAGGGGGGGGGGGGGCCGAGAGGCTAATTCAGTTAGGGGGGGGGCGGAGAGGCTGATTCAGTTAGGGGGAGGCGGAGAGGCTGATTCAGTTAGGGGGGGGCGGAGAGGCTGATTCAGTTAGGGGGGGGGGGCGGAGAGGCTGATTCAGTTAGGGGGGGGGGGCGGAGAGGCTGATTCAATTAGGGGGGGCGGAGAAGCTGATTCAGTTAGGGGGGGGGCGGAGAGGCTGATTCAATTAGGGGGGGCAGAGAGGCTGATTCAGTTAGGGGGGGGGCGGAGAGGCTGATTCAGTTAGGGGGAGGCGGAGAGGCTAATTCAGTTAGGGGGGGGGGGCGGAGAGGCTGATTCAGTTAGGGGGGGGGGCGGAGAGGCTGATTCAGTTAGGGGGGGGGCGGAGAGGCTGATTCAATTAGGGGGGGGGGGGGCGGAGAGGCTAATTCAGTTAGGGGGGGGCGGAGAGGCTGATTCAGTTAGGGGGAGGCGGAGAGGCTAATTCAGTTAGGGGGGGCGGAGAGGCTGATTCAGTTAGGGGGGGGGCGGAGAGGCTGATTCAGTTAGGGGGGGGCGGAGAGGCTGATTCAATTAGGGGGGGCGGAGAGGCTGATTCAGTTAGGGGGGGGGGGCGGAGAGGCTGATTCAATTAGGGGGGGCAGAGAGGCTGATTCAGTTAGGGGGGGGCGGAGAGGCTGATTCAGTTAGGGGGGGCGGAGAGGCTGATTCATCCTTCATCAGAGCCGCCTCCCTGTCTTTTCAGTTCACCGATCTGGCAACAACGGCGGGGCTGGCGGCGGCGGCATCGCGAGGATCGGCGGCCTGGGCAGGGCGACGGGACGCGCTACCGGCGTGCGCAAGAGCGCCAGCGTGTCGGCCAGCCGCACCGGCAGGAGGCAGCGGCCGGCGGAGTCCTACCGGATGCGCACCATCCAGTGACCGGAAGTGACCGGATGTGAACACAATTCGCAGTCCGTTCCGGGAGCTGATTCTCCCCGAAAACTTACTTTTTGTATTGTTGTGCTGCGCTTGCAATCTGCATTGTTACTCCAAGCTTAACTCAGTCGTTCAGTTTCTATTGATGTATTTAAGAAATTTAAACAACCACCTGCTTTGTTTGTTTCTTGCCCGTTTCAATTAGTCAATTTTTTCTGCGTGAATTTTAATCAATGTTTCTTTTTATTTTTCATTGTTTAAAAAATCTAGAATCAATCATTTCTCAATATTTTATCATTGCCGTTGTCGCGTGAAATATAAATTTAAAATGCATATCTACATATATACATGTAAACCAATTGTTGTAACGTCAGCTACTAATGGCTTCGTTTAATAAGTTTTTAGTTTTATTCACTCCGGAATAATTAGAAAGTGTGCGGGTTTTATCACTGGAGAGACTTCAACTGGGATCTATTTGGAATCTGGGATATAGGCTCTTAAAGCTGGGCCCCGCAATCTGAACAATGCGATCTGGGAAGTGTGAGCAGGGCTCTGAATTGCGGAATTTGGGTGCTTGGGATCTGGGATTTGAAATATTTAACCTGGGAACTGGGATGTGCAATCTGGGATTTGGGATCTGGGTTCTGGGATCTTGGACCTGGGATTTGAGATCTTGGATTTATGATCTGGGATCTGCAATCTTGGTATTGAGATCTGAGATCTGGGATCAGGGATCTAGGATGTTGGATCTGGAATCTGGGATTTGGGATATACAATCTGGGATTTGGGATATACAGTCTGGGTTTTGGGATCTGGGTTCTGGGATTTGGGATTTGAGATCTGAGAATTGGGTTCTGGGATCTATGATCTAGGATCTGGGATATGGGATCAACAATCTGGGACTTGGGATCTGCGTTCTGGGATTTGGGATTTGAGATCTGGGATCTGGAATCTGGGTTCTGGGATTTTGGATTTGAGATCTTGAATCTGGGATCTGCGTAATCTGGAATATTGAATCTGGAATTGGGGGTCTGGGATGTACTATTTGGGATCTGGCTTTTTGAACCTGGGACTTGGGATCTGGGATCGGCACTGTCATTTGGTATTATATATGCCGTATTCCATTACTTATGTATTATACTCGTATAATCCCCCCTAAATTAACCCAAATTACTCTGAAAATCATTATTAATGCTTGCATTTTTGGCCCCCTTATTCTCTACTATTAGTAGTAGCCGAAACTGCCAGCAGTTAGAATCAATATTTGATGTAATTAAAAGCTACATTTATTTTATAAATAAAGTAGGCTATTCTATTTAAAATTCAAACAGGCCTACGCTCGTACTTAAGAATCGAGGATGGAGCCACCGAAAACTAGTGAAATCCCAGACAGAAGCCTAAATTTCAAAAAACCCTTAATTTTCTCCTGCAAATCTGCTTTTTAAACTGGCTTAGATATCTCTGCTACTGACTTAATTATGATTCAGGCATAAAAGTACTTTTAACTTCATAATGCAATAAAACAGTTCGAACTCTGCCACTACTGTAATGTAATGCATCAATTTTATCAAGCTTGAGTGCGTTGTGTCGCTCAATTACCGGTCTGCGCATCCTGCTGAATTTTTTTGAGTCACGTGGATGCTCACGTAAATAAGTGTGTGTACGTTTGTACGCATGCAAGCCCTTGCACCTTTCCCCGATATCTCTTTTATCACATTTCTGCCAGTGCACGCACTGCGTAGCCACTGGGGTTGTTCGAGGTTCGGGGTGGTGTTCGGGCTCGGGTTTTGGCACCGGGTTCGGGGTTTCCGGGTTTATTTATTTTATTTTCAGTTTTATTTATTTATTATTGCCTCATTACGTGATAAAGCGTCTTTCAAAATCGCGCCAATTCAAAAATATTTTTCTCGTGAACTGAACTGGCGTAATGCACTACACTAATGAATTAATAATCGTGATCCATTAATCATTCTAATGTACATACATCATTTTACGAATTTTCGACCTTGGATTAATCGGGGTTTACACATGCATAATTGTTAACATAAAAACCTGCCTGAGACCTTGAGAAGCTGATGATTGAGGAGTCGAGTAGTGTAGTGATAGTGGGGACAAGAGTTAACAGTTGAAAAAATAGAAAAAGGAAAAGGCGGTATACTGGTATTTTAAGACTAACATACTCTCCTCAGCCATCACTCCAAGTCCAGGAGACAGTCGGGTAAAGTTCAGGGTCGGGTCGGGTTTTGGGTCCGAGTCGGCTTTCGGGTTTCCGGAAAAATGGAAACCCGAACACCAATAGTAATCACCCCCATTTTGTGTTATTGAGAAATATATTCTGGCTGGTTTTAAGACCACGGTGGCTTGCCGCTCACTTTGTTTAGCTTCAACTAAAGTAAGACTCTTTCATTGAAGTCACTACACGTTGAATAATGCCATAAAATAAAAAGAACATTAGCAGGTCACGTGATCCCAATAAAACACTGTGCAGGGGAGGGCAAATCCATTTTGCTCTCCGTCTAAATTGCTGGGTTGATTTCTTAAGCGCAACTAGTTACGTTACTTGCAAGAGCGGTGCTTTCTCCCAAAGGCTTGAGAACGAACTAAAAGCATGGTTTCTTCGGTTAGACAATGCTAAAGCATTTAATTGACAAGCCACTCCATGGCTGAGCGAGCTGGAACCACTGGCCGAAACTAATGAGTAGTAAAGTTGGGTCGCCAGCCCTCCCCCCAGTGAATTTTCTGTCCACTCTCTCAATAATAAGCTTGTACTGCAATTGTAAAAACTGCCAGTGTACCAACTTACACAGTGCAAGACAGCAAGCAGAGGCAACACCAGCTATGCCATTGCGACCAGACTTCTCCTCGGTTGTCTGGCTTCTATGTGCCGCTTTGTTCAACCTGCTGGGCTGCCAAGGCACAGGCCTCGGGGTCTCCGGCTCAGGTGAGGGAAGGCTTCTATGGTATCAGCCAAACTTTGGAAACTAAATCATTTTATATCGGGCTATTCCCAATTAATCCCATTGTGACAACAAGGACACCAGCACCTGAGCCATCAAACACCCCTCACTGAGCCGGGTCATTCCCAGTAGCCACCCACCCCTCCTCACTGAGCCGGGTCACTCCCAGTAGCCACCCACCCCTCCTCACTGAGCCGGGTCACTCCCAGTAGCCACCCACCCCTCCTCACTGAGCCGGGTCACTTCCGGTAGCCCCCCACCCCTCCTCACTGAGCCGGATCACTTCCGGTAGCCCCCCACCCCTCCTCACTGAGCCGGATCACTTCCGGTAGCCCCCCACCCCTCCTCACTGAGCCAGGTCATCATTCCGATAGCCATTCTAGTACTTTCAATTCACTTCTGAGTTCCTATATAAAATTATTTACAACTTCAGCCAGTCAGCAGAGCGCCGCAGGCTACGACCCCAACCTGTAAGTTCAAAGCAAACAATGAGCTGTCATTCTCAAAACAAAACCACTCAACGTTACTCGAATTAATTCTAGGTGCTACTTCCGGTTGGATGGCACCACCAACATTGTAAACTGGTGGTGCGGCTTCGCCTGATTGGCTGAGCTGCTGATTGACAAATTGATATTCTGTGCTCACGTTTTGCAAGGATACAACGAGCAAAATGAACTACTTGTACTGCACAAACCATGGCTGCTGTGTACTAAATAAATTCGTGCGAGCAACCCGAAAAGAGCGCCGATGAATGACTGTGCTGTACCGATAATTATTATAGTCTCGATGGAAGATAAGTAACCTTCTGTAATTTTTAAACATCAAACAATTAAAGGCCTGTCTGTCGCATAATAATGTTCAGTAAAATTGAACTTTACTGGGCTTTGTTAGTCAGCTTTATTGTATCCTTGACTGCCCTGACCACCAGTGTCAAGTTACGTAACTGGGTCATGTCTCTTTGACTACGGAAAGCAAAACAACAAATTTAAATCTAAAAATATGGCTTTCAGCTGAAAAAAACGTTTCAATTAAGAATATTTGGATTCGAACGCTAATTGCGAGTGACTTGCGACTACTGGTTGCGTGAGGCACAACACAAAATTGACAAAACATAGTCGATAAAACTACTGCAAGTAGGTCAAAACGGTAGCTAAGCAATTGATAATTCGATTTATGAAGACGCCGCAGTGCAGAAGCTCACAGCAATTTTATTGAATTAAAAAAGTTTATCCATGACATCCATGAAAGTCCTTCATCATCTTAGTCACCGGCAGCTGCGTCTTCAGCAGCCGCTGTTGCAGCAGCCGCCTCGGCTTCGCGCTTCTTTTTCTCGGCTTCTTCTGCAAAAGAAAAATAGGAAAATTTAATTTGCATGGCTTCACTGGTTCACCGGTTCTCACTGGTTCACCGGATCTCACTGGTTCACCGATTCTCACTGGTTCACCGATTCTCACTGGTTCACCGATTCTCACTGGTTCACCGGTTCTCACTTGTTCACCGGTTCTCACTGGTTCACCGATTCTCACTGGTTCACCGGTTCTGACTGGTTCAAGACAGGGCTCAAGGGACAGGAGGCAGGGGTCAAGGGACAGGAGAATGGGGACAGGTACGAGTAAGTAACTAACCCAACCACCAACAATTGATTATCCAAATCGCTCAGGCACAGCCTAAAACAGTAGTGTTTGCCACACAAGAGAAAAATTGGAAAATTTAATTTGCATGGCTTCACTGGTTCACCGTTTCTCACTGGTTCACCGGTTCTGACTGGTTCACCAGTGTTCACTGGTTCACCGGTTCTCACTGGTTCACCGGTTCTGACTGGTTCACCGGTTCTGACTGGTTCACCAGTGTTCACTGGTTCACCGGTTCTCACTGGTTCACCGGTTCTGACTGGTTCACCAGTGTTCACTGGTTCACCGGTTCTCACTGGTTCACCGGTTCTGACTGGTTCACCAGTGTTCACTGGTTCACCGGTTCTCACTGGTTCACCGGTTCTGACTGGTTCACCAGTGTTCACTGGTTCACCGGTTCTCACTGGTTCACCGGTTCTCACTGGTTCACCGGTTCTGACTGGTTCACCAGTGTTCACTGGTTCACTGGTTCTCACTGGCTCACCGGTTCTCACTGGTTCACTGGTGTTCACTGGTTCACTGGTGTTCACTGGTTCACCAGGGTTCACTAGATCACCGGGGTTCACTAGTTCACTGACTCACCAATTTCGGCGCGGGCTTTCCAGGCGGCGCGGTTCTCCTTGATGACGTCAGCCCAGGGCCTGCGCAGCACGGGACCGCCGCTGTCGCTGGCCGCTGCGAGAGCCGAGATCAAGGATGCATGGGGAGATCAACAGTCAGAAATTTCTGCTTCTGCTTCATGCCAAGCAAATCAGCAACTCAGCAACTCACAATCATCGTCTTCGGTTTCAACGGAGCCGCCGGCTTTTCGCTGCTGCTCAAACAGCGGCAGCAGAATCTTCTCCAGCATGTCGCCGAGTACGTTGAAGCTGGGCTCCATGATGAAGTCGATGAAGCCTGGCGTTTCGGGGAGAAACACACGGGGGCAGGGCGTTTACGTCAGTACATATCGATATCATTGGCATAAATCACATTATTATCCTTGTTTGTCATCATATGAGTTTCCGTATCAAATCCCAATCCCTATCCCCATCCTAATCCCAATCCCAATCCCTATCCCTATCCCTATCCCTATCCTAATCGCAAACCCAATCCCAAACCCAATCCCTATCCCCATCCTAATCCCAATCCCAATCCCAATGCCTATCACAATCCTAAGCCTCACCCCAAACCCAATCCCTATCCCTATCCCAATCCCCCGATTCGAATCCCAATCCTAATTCCAATCCCAATTCCAATCTCAATCCCAATCCCAATTCCAATCCCAATCCCAATCCCAATCCCAATCCCTATCCCTATCCTAATCCCAATCCCAATCCCAATCCCAATCCCAATTCCAATCCCAATCCCTATTCCAATCCCAATTCCAACCTAATCCCAATCCCAATCCCAATCACAATCACAATCACAATCCCGATCACAAACACAATCACAATCCCAATCCCGATCCCAATCCCAATCCCAATCCCAATCCCAATCCCAATTCCAATCCCAATCCCTATTCCAATCCCAATTCCAACCTAATCCCAATCCCAATCCCAATCACAATCACAATCACAATCCCGATCACAAACACAATCACAATCCCAATCCCGATCCCAATCCCTATTCCAATCCCAATTCCAACCTAATCCCAATCCCAATCACAATCACAATCCCGATCACAAACACAATCACAATCCCAATCCCAATCCCAATCCCAATCCCAATCCCAATCCCAATCCCTATTCCAATCCCAATTCCAACTCAATCCCAATCCCAATCCCAATCACAATCACAATCACAATCCCGATCACAAACACAATCACAATCCCAATCCCAATCCCAATCCCAATCTCAATTCCAATCCTAATCCCAATCCCAATCCCAATCCCAATCACAATCCCAATCCCAATCCTAATCATAATCCCAATCCATATCTAAAGCCCGATCCCTATCGGCATCAGATCCCAAAACCCCATCACAACCAGCAGACCCACCAACTTGTGACTGGGCCACCATGGTTGAATTTCGGTCGCACAGCGGCGAGCAGGGCAGGTCCAGAGCTCGCTCGCGATCACCCTAGGGAGAAAGCGAAAACCAATCGAACAATTTTTACAAAATAGACAAGCCAGGCTAGCTAGCAAAGCCAGGGAATTTAACCTGTCTGAAGAACTCCTCCAGCAGGCCCAGAGTCCAGCGATAGTGCAAGTCCCACTTCTTGCCCGGATGGCTGATGTCAGCGCAGTGCAGCATCAGGGCCAGCGCTTTCTCCTTGTCAATTCTGGAGCGATTTCATTAATAGGGGCGCTGATAAGTAGCGAGTGCGACATTTTTCGCGCCAAAAAATTTTTATTTGTTTCTGATGAAAACAAGACAGCGCCGTGCAGTTGAAACAGAGAATCAAAATAAAACACTGCACCATGGCGTGGGAGTTTCACTATAGATAAACTGTAAAACAGGATGGTTACTGCGCTCTTAGTAATCTAGAACAAAATATGAATTATTTTTTTGGACTTGGTCTAATTTAAACAGCAGCAGCTGCTTTAATCTACTATACTAAATGTCTAATGTCGGTGTGTCTGTCTGTCTGTGTGGAACGATGTAGAGCTCGAACGGCTCAACCGATTCTGATCAAATTTGCGCCAAAAGATTGCAAATTCTTCAAGGATGAGACCGTGAAAGTTTGCAAGCTCTGCTCCAAGTGGAAAGGGATTAAATATTCGAAAAACTAGTTTTTCCTATGCTTTTAATGCGAGGCCAACAAAGGTCAAAGTCGGCACTGTCAGAATGATGATTTTATTTTAGATTGCGTCATAAAGTTTTGTGCTCAGTTAAAATTCGCGGGCCAAAAATTCTCAAACTCTGCACGGTCAAATTTTTTATTTAAAAAGGTTGCGTCATAAAGCTAGAGTGCACTGCTCCAAGTTTAGCTAAATTATCGCGCCGGTAAGAAGAGAATATAAATTTTCTCACCTAGCTAGAGTACACTGCCCCAGCCCTAGCTTAATGGTTTTGCACAAGGGCAATAGAAAAACTGCTCAAGCGATCTGTGTACATTTTATTTGCGATTGATTATTTCTCGCCCAGCTGGAGAGCCAACATTGAATAAATTGGCTTCAAAGTGTGGATGCTTGAGCGAAATATTTTTATTTAAGTAGCCGTGGGCCGTTCTGCACTGAATTTGCCAATCATGTCTCCAGTCAGTAAGTAAAGAATGTTAGTTTTTGTAGCCCTGTTAGATTGAGAAAACTTTTCAAAGAAGCAAAAGCAGTTTAAGAGGTCATCGTCGAGCACGATACTGATCGGTAAGTCTGATAGCCTGCCAAATCTTAAATTGTGATTAGCTTAATTTTCTTAAAGCGCATGTGTCTTTGATAAGGCGTTATAATAGCGACTTCCTACCTGCTCGCAGGATTTTTATCTGCTGTAGTGATTTTCCTACAAGCTCGGGAACAATTTTCTACACTTTTAGGGATTTCCTAGATGCTCAGGGGGATTTGCAAACTGCTTGGGAGATTTTCTAACGACTTTTATAAACTTTCTGACTGTTAGGGTGCTGGGAGACTTTCTAACTGCTTGTGGATTTCTGACTGCTCCAATGGGATTTTCTAAATGTTCTGGGAGACTTTTTTACTGCTCAAGGAGGTTTTCTTACTGCATCGGGAAGTTTTCCAACCGCTAGAAGGGGATTTTCTGGGAGATTTTTTGTCTGATTGGGGGATTTCAAGCTTCTCGGCGAAATTTTCTAACTGATTAGGGGATGTCTACTCGTAAGTGCTTCCAAGGGAACTTTTTTAAGTGCTAGGGGATTTCTTGACTGCACGATTGGTATTTTCTGCCTTCTTCTGGGGATTTTCTATATGCTCGGGGAGCTTTTCTGTCTGCTTGGGAGATTTATAACTGTTTTGGGACATTTTCTATCTGATTGTGGATTTCTAATGGCCCGAAGGGGAATTTCCAACTGCTGGGGGGATTTCTAACTGCTCGAAAGAGATTTTTTGTCTGCTTGGGGGTTTCAGACTGCTCGGGGAAATTTGCTGTATGCTTGGGAGATTTCTAACTGCCCGAGGGGGACTTTTTAAATGCTCGGGGAGATTTTCTAAACTACTCGAAGGATTTCAGACTGATCGGGGGAAGTTTCTATTTGATTGGGGAAGTTCCGACTTCCCAAAAGGGATTTTCTAACTTTTTGGCGGATTTCAGACTGCTCGGGGAAGTTTCTATTTGATTAGGGATTTCTAACTGCCCGAAAAGAGTTTCAAAATGCCCTGGAGATTTTCTGTCTGTTTTGAGGATTTTTTATCTGTTTAGGGAGATTTTTATCTGATTCCGGGGATTTTCGACTGCTGGGAGGTTTCCAACTGCTTGATGGAGATTTTCTAACTGCTCAGGGAAACTTTCTAACTGCTCGATGAACTTTTCTATCTGATTAGGGGATTTCTAACTGCTTGGTTGTTTTCGGACTGCTCGAGGGGGATTTTCTAAATGGCCCGGGGGATTTTCTGTCTGCTTTGATGATTTTTTATCTGTTTAGGGAGATTTCTATCGATCGGGATAGGGAGATTGCGGGGATTTCTGACTGCTAGGTTTCCAACCGTTGGGGGAGATTTTCTCACTGCTCGAAAATTTTTTAACTGCTTGGGCAACTTTTCTGTTAGCTTTGTGGATTTGTAACTGCTTGGGGAACTTTTCTGTTAGCTTTGTGGATTTGTAACTGCTTGGGGTAATTTTCTATCTAATCAGGGGATTTCTAACTGCTCGAAGCTATTTTCTTACTGTTCGGAAGTTTTCCAACTGTTTAAGGAGATATTCTTACTGCTCGGGAAGATTTCTAACTGCTCTGAGAAATTTTTTTATCTTATTGGGACTGCTCGACGGGGACTTCGAGCTGCTCGAAGGGAACAGCTTGGAGAATTTCTGACTGATCAAAGAGGATTTTCTAAATGCTCGTGGAGTTTTTTCTGTCAGCTTAGTGGATTTTCGACCTTACTCGGGGGAGATTTTTCGGCTTGGGAGATTTTGTACCTCCTATTGAGATTTTTCTGTTTGCTTAGGGATTTCTTGCTGTTTTGGGAAATTATCTTTGTGACTGGGGATTTTTAACAGCTCGAACGGCACTTTCCTAACTGCTTGGGAGATTTTCTAACTGCTAGGGAACTTTTCTGTCTACTTGGGAATTTCTGACTGCTCGAATAAAATTTTCTAAATGCTCGGGGGGGGACATTTTCCTTCTGCCTGGGAGATTTTCTACCTCTTCGATTTCTTACTGCTCGGGAAAATTTTCTATGAGGGTGGGGGATTTCTAACAGTTCGAAAGGGACTTTCTAACTGCTTAGGAGATTCCTGACTGCTTTAAAGGTATTTTCAAACTTTTCGGGAAGATTCTCTAATTGCTCAGTGAGATTTTCTGTCTGCTTGGGGGATTTTCTGTCTGCTCAAGGAGATTTTATAATTGCTCGGTGTGATTTTCTATCGGATTGGGGGATTTCTGAGAACGCTGCAGGGGAATTTCCTAACTACTTGGGCGATTTTTTTCTGCTCGGGGAATTTTTTGGTTGACTTGGGGATTTTTTAATGCTGCAGGTGGATTTCTTAACTGCTTGGGAATTTTTTCTAACTGCTCTGGCAGATTTTTTACTGCCCGAGAACTTTTTTGTCTGCTTGGGGGATTTCTAACAGCTCCGGAATATTTTCTACCTGATTTGGGGATTTCAGACTGCCTGAACTGGACTTTTTACTTCTTGGGAGATTTTTGACTGCTCGAAGGGTCTTTCTTAATGCTCGGCGAGATTTTCTGCTTGCTTGGGAAGATTTTCTAACAGCTCGAAGAGGACTTTTTAACTACTTAGGCGATGTCTGACTGCTCGAAGGGTATTTTTTATCTGCTTGGGAAGGTTTTCTAATCTAATCTAATATCAAATCTAATGCTAAGGGAGGTTTTCTGTCTGCTTCGAGGATATCTTCTTACTGCTCAAAGGGGATTTCATAAATGTTCGGGTAGTCTGCTTGAGGAATTTTCTGTTTTCTTGGGGGATTTCTGACTGCCCGAACTGGACTTTTCTACTTCTTAGGGGATTTTTGACTGCTCGAAGGGTCTTTGTAAATGCTCCTGGAAGATTTTCTAACTGCTCGAAGAGGACTTTTTAACTACTTGGGTAGTGTCTGACTGCTCGAACGGTATTTTTTGTCTGTTCGGGAAGCTTAGGGAGGTTTTCTGTCTGCTTGGGGGATTTCTTCTAAGTGCTGAAAGGGGATTTTATAAATGTTCGAGTAGTCTGCTTGGGGAATTTTCTGTTTACTTGGGGGATTTTATAAATGTTCGAGTAGTCTGCTTTGGGAATTTTTTGTTTACTTGGGGGATTTCTGACTCCTAGAAGTGGATTTTCTAACTGCGGGGGGGGGGTTTCCGTCTGCTTGAGGGGCTTTCTACCTGACTGCTGGGGAAAGATTTTCCGACTGCTCGCAAAACTTTTTTCTATGTTTAGGGGATTTCTGACTGCTCGAAGAAAGTTTCTATTTGATTGGAATTTCCGACTTCTCAAAAGGGATTTTCTAACTGCTTGTGGGATTTTTTCTGCTCGTGGGTTTTCTACCTTATCCTGGAGGAAGATTTTTCGGCTGCTCTCAAAAAATTTTCTAGCTGCTCGAAAAAATTTTTAGCTGCTTGGGTGATTTTGCACTGCTTGAAGGAGATTTTCTAACTGCTCAGGGAGATTTTTAGTCTGCTTGGGGATTTTCTAACTGCTCGAGGAACTTTTCTGTCTGATTAGGGTATTTCTAACTGCTTGGGTGTTTTCGGACTGCTGGAGGGGGATTTTCTAAATGGTCGGGGAGATTTTTAACTGCATGAGGAGTTTTTCTAACTGCCTCGGATAGATTTTCTAACTGCTGGATGGGGATATTCTAGCTGCTCATGAAAATTTTCTGTCTGCTTAGGGGATTTCTTACTGTTAGGACAAATTTTCTATCTTATCGGGGGATTTCTAACTGCTTTGGTGATTTCGGACTGCTCGAAGGGGGTTTTCTAAATGCTCCATGAGTTTTTTAACTGCATGATAAGTTTTTCCAACTGCCTCAGGTAGATTTTCCAACTGCTTAAAGGGGATTTCCTAAATGCTCCGGAAGATTTTTCAACTGCCTTGGGTAGAATTTCCAACTGATCATGAGACTTTTTTCTTCCTGGGATTCTTTGTCTGGTTGGGGAATTCTCTGTCTGTGGGGGTATTTTTTACCCGAAGATTTTTCTACTGTGGGGGCTTTTCGGTCTGCTTAGGGGATTTTTAACTGCCCGGGGAAAGTTTCTATTTGATTGGGGGATTTTCTGACTTCTGGCGGGGCTTTACTTTACTGCTGGGGGAAGATTTTTTGACTGCTCTCAAAAATTTTCCAGCTGCTCGGAAAGATTATCTAGCTGTTTGGGAGATTTTTTTTTTAAAGTGCTTGGGGCAATTGGCTAAATGCGGGGAGACTTTCAGTAGATTTTCTGAATGCACGGAAGGATATTATGTTTCTAGGGAGACTTTAATTTTGCTGCAGAGATTTTCTGGCAGCTTAGGGAGATTTCCGTTGAGTAAATGAGTGATTTAAAATGCCTGTCTGCGCCCCCCTGGGGGGGGGGCACCGAAGAGCTAGTCTTGTCTACTTTTCTAAAACTTGTTTTGCTACATTCTGCGTTTTATCCAGAAACAAAAGACGAATTTGAGGGGACAACAGGAAAAAAGTTGGGGTAGAATGGACAGGGACCAGGAGACGGAATGAGGGGACAAAAGATGGAGATCAACGGAAAGGGGATAGAGTCTAAGAGACAAAAGCAGTGGTTCAAGGTCAAGAGCATGACACTGAGGTTAAGGACAAGACCACTGGGGTCAAGGGAGAGGAGACTGGACTCAAGGGACAGGAGACTGGACTCAAGGGACAGGAGACTGGTGTCAAGGGACAGGAGACAGGGGTCAAGGGACAGGAGACTGGTGTCAAGGGACAGGAGACAGGGGTCAAGGGACAGGAGACTGGTGTCAAGGGACAGGAGACAGGGGTCAAGGGACAGGAGACTGAGGCCAAGGGACAGGAGACAGGCCAAGGGACAGGTACGAGTAAGTAACTAATCCAATCTCCAACAATTGATTATCCAAATCGCTGAGGCACAGCCTAAAACAGTAGTGTTTGTCACACAGTTTTGTCAAATGGCTCCTTCATGTCAGACTCAACCAGATGACGTCATAGACAGACGATCACTAGGCCCCGAAGCATTATAGCAGTTCCCTATGAAGCCAACAAGGCAGACAGACAGCAGTCGGAACCAACGCACCGCGTTGTTCACGCAGCACCATCAGCGGGGATTGCCTTGAGTAAGATATATATTATACTAACTTTGTAATCAGATTTTAGTTGCATGCAAATAAAAGTACTTACGCCTTCATGTAGACGCTGGATTTTATAATAATAAATAAATAATTAATTGAATGATTGATTGATAAATAAGAGACAGCAAACTAAGAAAAGATTAAAGATTAATAGGCTACATTGTTGGCATCTACTCTGATGCAGTAAGTACGAGCTTAGTAAGTGTTTAAAAAAAATTAATTTGTATTAATCAGAGAGCTACGAAACTAAGAAGAATTGCATACAGATCTACGAAAATTAAAATAAAGTGCTCTGCATTTTCCACACAGCCCCGTCTCTCCGAGTGAAAATATTTCCCCCCCTTCCCGGCTGGGAACTCGCCCGCAAGGAAACGTTGTCAGCACTGTGCGTCGAGGGCGCATCAAATTCGAGCCGTTACCGAAGTAAAGCCATTCCTGATCGGGTTCCCTGCGCGACGAGAGGATTTGGGCGCGCTAACGCTGTTTTAATTAACTGATGAACGAGGGTTTGGCTCACGGGTGGAGTGAGGTGGGTGACAAACGAATGCCATTGGCTGACGGATGGAAGGAGGTGGGTGACAAACGAATGCCATTGGCTCACGAGTGGAGTGAGGTGGAGAGGCAGGCGGAGGGAGGTGGGTGACAAACGAATGCCATTGGCTCACGAGTGGAGTAAGGTGGAGAGGCAGGCGGAGGGATGTGAGTGACAAACGTATACGATTGGCTTTCGGCTGAAGGAAAATGAATGATAGAATGTAAGACCATGAATGCGACACGTATTCGATTGGCTGACAGTGTACATATAGCGCGTAAGACAGTCAACTGGTTGATAATTTAGGTTAGAACTCTGCCCCACTGCCCACATGCGACATCAATAGTGTTCGAACATGCACCAGCAGCTTTAGAAAGGCAAAAATCAAAATCTTGTGTTTTTAATTTGAAATTTCCGTAGCATTTAAAATACACCTTAAGGCAATCCGCAACTGATAGTGTTACATTCAGAAGTCCCTCCCTTCAAATTTAAAAAGATTCTCACAGATAGAGGTACCTCAATATTCAGAAGCATTCTGATATAGAAAAAATTCTATTAGCATATTTACTCAACGCGGCTTCATTGTCATAGCAACACCATGGTTACGGCTTCGTTTAGAATATTCAATATAATTAATTTAAAACAAAATAACAAGCAAAAACTCACTTTTCAGGCATTGACAGCAGCTGCTTCATGTTCTTGATCTGCTGGAAGTGCAGGCTCATATCCGTATTGAGCACCATGTCGATCACTAGAGCTCGGAATTCTCTGCAAATTGCGTATATTTTTCGTTTCTATTAGCAAAGGTGAAAACTAAGGAAACACAAAACGCGCTTAAAGATACCATAGCGACATTATATTTTTTTCCATAGTGACACCATATCGATAGAACTTATACGAGCTAGCAAAACAATTGAGACACTATGGCAACTCCATAAAGACACCATAGGAACTCCATAGAGACACCATAGCAACACCATGGAGACACCATAGCAACACCATGGAGACACCATAGCAACACCATGGAGACACCATAGCAACACCATGGAGACACCATAGCAACACCATGGAGACACCATAGCAACACCATGGAGGCACCATAGCAACACCATGGAGACACCATAGCAACACCATGGAGGCACCATAGCAACACCATGGAGACACCATAGCAACACCATGGAGGCACCATAGCAACACCATGGAGACACCATAGCAACACCATGGAGGCACCATAGCAACACCATGGAGACACCATAGCAACACCATGGAGGCACCATAGCAACACCATGGAGACACTATAGCAACACAATGGAGACACCATAGCAACACTATGGAGGCACCATAGCAACACCATGGAGACACCATAGCAACACCATGGAGACACCATAGCAACACCATGGAGACACCATAGCAACACCATGGAGACACCATAGCAACACCATGGAGACACCATAGCAACACCATGGAGGCACCATAGCAACACCATGGAGACACCATAGCAACACCATGGAGGCACCATAGCAACACCATGGATAGATAATGCAGATACCCGAGTATTCAGACAAGCCTTTCTCACTTGTACTCATCGCGGGTCAGTCCGGTCAGGATGTTGAAGTCGTCCTCTCGCATCATCGTGAAGATGGCGCTCACGTGGTAATTTTCTAGCACTCCTCTGTCATTGTAGAGCAGCGCCAGGTCCGAGCTGGTGTTAATATGAAAATTGTTCGTGGTTCCCGTGTGCTCGTAATCGTGAATAAGGGCGGCAATGATTGTGGCAAAAATCTCCAGGTCGGTGAGCCAGTTCTGAAAATATATATGTTGTTGCGCAATTCAAATGTCGCATAGCAACAAGTGATCTTAGTTTAAAAAAATCATTCATACCTAACTAGTGAAGTTGGGGAAAAATAGGGAAGCATGGCGAACATTAAAAAAGGAATTTTAAGCACTGAAATTTGCATAGAAACTACTCACAGCGGCATGGCAACCACCGAATGCTGCATAGCAACTACAAAAAATTTATACATACTTCAAAATCCTATTTTTGTGTGGGAGTTGTACATGCACTGCTCATATTAAAAATTTAAACCTGATAAAATAAATAGTAATAAATTTAGACACCCGACCTTTCGACCAGATGTACAGCTAGCTGCGCGGCGCATCCGAGGGCTGTGTACAGCTGTTCAGTCCTGACGGGCTGGAGGGGCCGCAACACCCACCCTTAAATTTTCCCAGCTCAAACTGGTACCCGATCTCAACTAGGGCTCGAACCCACGACCTTCCGGTCATAAAACAGATACCCTAGCCACCAGGCTACAACTCCTCTCCGTCTAATACAGAAATTAAGAATAATTAAATATTTATATTCTTGCATGGCAACCATTAAAATTGCATAGCAACTGGCGATTATTGCATGGCAACCATCGAAAACTCGCAAAAACGCCACAAAATCAACTCACCACAAGTTTGGAGTCGTGCATGATGAAGTGACAGGTCTGAGCCACGTCAGCTCCGTGAATCAAATTGTGATAGGGATTTCCCCACTTGCTGTATCCCTCTTCGCATTTGTATAAAAAGTTCTCCAGAACGCTGGAATTGATCTGAAGTGTGAATTTGGCAAGAATCATCGTCTTTAGTGATCAAATGGCCACCGGTTTGTGTCCACCAGCCATACCTTGAATTTGCTGATCAGATCGTACTTGTGCAGCAGCTCGAATCCAACGTACTTCATGGCGTGGTTCTCGGACACCTCGTTTAGCTCGAATATGTCGAAACACCATTCGTCCAGACCGGCCTTTTGTGGGATAAATATAATTGAGTGTGGAATATTTTTTATCGATAAATGATTTTATTTCAGTCTTTCACTCACTCTTTCTATTCCATTGACCCATCACCGATTCTCCTGACTCATCGTTAAACCTCATGACTCTGTCAAGTCTCCTGACTTTTTGTAAAGTCTCCTGACTCTTTTTAAAGTCTCCTGACTCTTTGTAAAGTCTCCTGACTCTTTTTAAAGTCTCCTGACTCTTTGTCAAGCATCCCGACTCTTTGTCAAGTCTCCCGACTCTTTGTCAAGTCTCCTGACTTTTTGTAAAGTCTCCTGACTCTTTTTAAAGTCTCCTGACTCTTTGTAAAGTCTCCTGACTCTTTTTAAAGTCTCCTGACTCTTTGTCAAGCATCCCGACTCTTTGTCAAGTCTCCCGACTCTTTGTCAAGTCTCCTGACTCTTTGCTGACTCTCCTGACTCTTTGTCAAGTCTCCCGACTCTTTGTCAAGTCTCATGACTATTTGTAAAGTCTCCTGACTCTTTCTAAAGTCTCCTAACTCTTTGTAAAGTCTCCTTTGTAAAGTCTCCTGACTCTTTGTAAAGTCTCCCGACTCTTTGTGAAGTCTCCCGACTCTTTGTCAAGTCTCCTGACTCTTTGTAAATTCCCCTGACTCAAACCTCCTGACTAATTGTCGATTCTCTTGACTCATAGCTGACTCTCCTGGCTCTTTGTCAATATCTCACGTGTGGTTGTAATTGCCCCAATCAGGCTTAATGCCAGAGCTATAACTCAAAAGTACATGCAAATTCAGTACGACGTGACCAAAAAATGAAAGCCTATTCCAGACCTTCAACAGCATCAGAACGTTAGGCGGCACACTGATGCTACTGGAGCTGGAGAGGCGTCTGTAGATCCTGCAATGCGTGCAGTGCGAGCTTCTGAATCCGGAGACAATTCTCGTAGAATAAATACTACTAGAGGTCAGTAATATATGGGGGCAAACATGGCAGGCAAACTCTAAAAGAACGCGGGCCTCACCTCTCAACCATGATGCCGGCCCTGATTGCGTTGGCGACGCTTCTGAAGTGCGGCTTCTCCTTGTTCTGCTTCAGCGACGTCTGCGACCTGGTGAAGGTCGAGGCCAGCCAGTCGCGAACTTCGCTTGACACCTCGTTGGGCGAAACGTCCGGCAGGTCTTCGTCCTCGTTGCAGAGGCGCCTGGTAGGTAGGGATGGCGTAGGAAATGGTCGAATGTTGAATTGACATGGAAATCCATTAAGCTCACGTATTTATAGCCTAAAACTAACCCCTGAGAAACCATCAAAATGTTGTCCCTGCTAAACTTTCGTACAAGTAGCAGCTCAGTTGCGAGCAGTGACTCAACAGACTACGACACTAACCGAGTTCCTTCTTTTAGCTCAGTCATTTGCCACCAATTAGCGTTGCAGTAAAAATAATGATTAAGCATTAAAAAATCGAGCAAAATTCTCACTTTGTCTCTTCTTCGTAGACCGCTTCTAGAACCTTCACCGCGTATTGAAGATTTTTTACTAGCACTTCTTTGTCGATGGAATCGTCCTCAACCAGCTTGGCTATCTTTTTTAATCTGATTTGAAGGTGGAAAGATTGAAGGAGAAGCTGCGTCAGATAGGATGCAGTAGGATGTACATTGGGGCAGTAGAATAGGCAATAGGATGCACATTGGGTCAGCGGGATAGGCAGTAGGATGCACATTGGGTCAGTGGGTTAGGCAGTAGGATGCACATTGGGGCAGTGGGTTAGGCAGTAGGATGCACATTGGGGCAGTGGGTTAGGCAGTAGGATGCACATTGGGGCAGTGGGTTAGGCAGTAGGATGTACATTCGGGCAGCGTTGCATTGCAAAAAATTCTCACCGAACAGAGCAGGCAAAGCTGGCCTCTGGAGTGCCAACAGAGGGCATCTTTTCGGTGTCGAGCTCACTCTCCGCGTACTGCGTGCTGGGGGCCTTTTGCAGGCTATTGTACATTAGACCGCTCAGTGGCTCCGAGCCTTAGGGGTTTAGACGGAAATAAATCCATTGAAACCTATATACTTTAGTATTATATGTTAGGCTCTTGATATGGATGTTGCGTAAATAACCACCACAGCTGGCAAATGATACAGACACGAAAGTTCCTTTACAGCTGAACTTTTAAAGTGAGAGAAAATACGAGTAATAAAGGAATTAGAAAATTACAAAAAAAGAATTCTACGAGTATCAGAATCTAATAAGACACCACTTTAGCCTTACTTGCGTCGTTTTTCTCCGAACTGGCGTCCATGTCTGCGCGCGCTTTGGCTTTCTCCTCAGCTGGCGAGCGGCGCACACTCGAGTCTGAGATGATTTCTGACGCAATATGGGGATTACTGATCAGCATCAAGATAATTGCACTTGCGATTAGAATTTTTCATACCTGCTGTGGGATTTTTTGTTTCAATTTAATTAAACATATCAGGGTTTAAATCCGAAATGGCTAAAAATAAATTTATCCGCAAAAAGAATAACTCGCCGATATGTAGCGTAAATAACTATTTTGGGGGTAAAAGTTCATCCAGACTGGAGGTGTGCATAATTTTCAAAGGGCCGCAAAGTTCTTGGCGATAGTGATGCTGGGGATCGATGACCTCAGTGAGATCCCGAATTGGGGAATTTTCACCTAAGCCATTTGAACAGCGACTGACCAGCGCCTCCTGGCGTTGCTGGACGTCGGACCGGCTTCACTTCAACGATGCGCGCCGCTGCGACTGCGGCCTGCGGCGGCTGCCCGTTGCGGGGCGGCTGTGGCGGCGAGGTTGGCTGATCTGTTGACTGCGGGCACAGGAGATGAAGGGACAGGTTGGGCATCGGTCATGATCTCACTAAGACGGACAGAGGCATCGCTGATACCGGAGTCGATAAAATTGAGACAGAGGAATTTCATTGAAAAATACAATGTCACTGAGACACACAGAGATAACAGTGAGAAATACAGAGATCTCACTGAGACAGATGTAGATAGCAGTGAGAAAGACTGAGATCTCACTGAGACAGATAGAGGTAACAGTGAGAAAGACAGAGATCTCACTGAGACAGATAGAGGTAACAGTGAGAAAGACAGAGATCTCACTGAGACAGATAGAGGTAACAGTGAGAAAGACAGAGATCTCACTGAGACAGATAGAGGTAACAGTGAGAAAGACAGAGATCTCACTGAGACAGATAGAGGTAACAGTGAGAAAGACAGAGATCTCACTGAGACAGATAGAGGTAACAGTGAGAAAGACAGAGATCTCACTGAGACAGATGGAGATAGCAGTGAGAAAGACAGAGATCTCACTGAGACAGATGGAGATAGCAGTGAGAAAGACAGAGATCTCACTGAGACAGATGGAGATAGTAGTGAGAAAGACAGAGATCTCACTGAGACAGATAGAGATAACAGTGAGAAAGACAGAGATCTCACTGGGACAGATGGAGATAACAGTGAGAAAGACAGAGATCTCACTGGGACAGATAGAGATAACAGTGAGAAAGACAGAGATCTCACTGGGACAGATGGGAGATAACAGTGAGAAAGACAGAGATCTCACTGGGACAGATGGAGATAACAGTGAGAAAGACAGAGATCTCACTGAGACAGATGGAGATAACAGTGACAGAGACAGAGATCTCACCAAGACAGGCACGCTGTTTCTACACTAGTCATCCTAGCCACTGAAAACGAACCTCTTGCTTGAATCCGCAGTTAGTCTGACCTCCGACGGATGCGGCGGCGTGGACAGCGGCGGCGTTGGCCGAGTGTGAGACAGGGGGCTGCGGAGGCCCGGTGGCTCTGACAGGAGACTGAGGACCAACAGAGGAGATGCAGCTGCCCATGTGAACGGCAGCGCGGTGCTGCGAGTTGGTGATTTGCGCGACACTTGTGTTAAAAGTGTGAAATTCTCAGGGAAACAGCTGGCATGCGATTGAAATCTGTTGTTTAATGTAGTCAATAATAATCCCAGTTCCCCTAGTCTAGGGAAATCGGACCGCTCACCTGCAGCTGCTGTGCCCGACGTTTTTTACCTTCTTTAGTTTTTTTTCTCCCACTCACGACGTTGTCATGGCAACGGTTGGGACGAAGACAAAAATTGTGTGATCTGATTGAAACAGACAGGCCGCCGCACAGATTGTGGGAAAGCCTTGGCTGCAACTGGAGGGAGGGCACAGGTGGAACTCGAGCACGGGGAGGGGCTGCTCGGTGCGCCATCCTAATTTAGCCGCCGCGCCGACTTTATTCCTTGTCGTTGAGGGCGCTCGGCTCGTCTTCCCTTGCCCCCTCACCTCATCCCCTGTCTGCTCGGGCTGGGGGGTTTCTCAGCCTCTCTCTCCCTGTCTTCCATGTGTCTTTCGCCCTCGAGCTCGCAGGCTGTGGCTTTTTCGATTCGGCATTCAAGGTAAAAAGCGGTTTCATTTTTTTCTCTTTTCCCTCCAACTTTTCCTCCCCCGTCTTTCCGTCGCGCTCTCCACCGCTCTGCCTCTCTTTTTACCTTCCAACCCTGTCGATGTGAAGCGGATGAGTAGCGAAAGCCGGAAGCCCCGTTTGTGGAATACCGGCAGGAGCTCTCAACGCGCCGGGCCAGGGAGATAATGGGATTGCCTCGGACGGCTGGACTTGCAGCCTCATTATGCAGCCTCGGTCCTGCCCTGCAGAACACAGATCCGGCCTTATCCAGTCTCCCCGGGCTTATAGTCATTATAATGCTGCGCCTGCCGATCTCAAGACCCTGATGAGTTATTATCCGGCTATTTGCGGACTGTTTACGGCGTGACAATTTTAGCACCGAGCACCGCTGCCTCCTCATCATCAGCTGTTTATTTTAAGCTCAAATGACCAATTAATGATTCTCATGCCCTACATGCCCTACGATACAACAATCCTTCACAAATTCGTCTCTCCAGCTCTAATTCGTGCGTGTGTTTTATTCGTTGCCCCTAGCAACACAACGTCGTTAAGGCCGCGTCCACGAATTCCACTTGGCGAGCAAATTATCGTCCAGCTCAGCGACTCGCTGACATGCAGCAATCATAATTAGTTTCCTAATTAGAAACAGGCGAAAGTGCGGTCGTTCGCTAGGACGGCAGGAAACGCCCGCACGAATGCGGTGAAATGAATTCCCACACAGGCTCGCCTAGCCTGTAGGGCATTTTTTCCCATAGCTGTCATCCTAACAGGACAGTAGGAAATTAGACAGTAAAACTCGGACATGCAGATGATTAAACTCGGTGACGAAGCGAACAAAATTGCTTGACAATGAGGACGCTATTCGCCTGTCTAGACGCCCCAATTCACCAGAACAGCGTGGTGATCATGAAGGTAAATAAAAGCGTCAATAAAACGGCATTATTAAGAGAAGAATTATAATTGACATCTGTCTAAAAGAAACTTTTCTAGCTCACACTGGTACGCAAATTAGTTTTCACCTAGACTTTGGCTTCGAACTGCAGTTCCGCTGGTGTCTGGGACAGTGGGACTAGACGGATATTAACATTTCCCGGCTGAAGACATTAATCATCGGCTTGCAGACATGCTTCACATGCTTCACGCTGTAAAAAGAGGACAGGAGAAGGACAAAGGGACGTGGAAAGAAGGAAAGGGGAAGGAGAAGAGGAAGGGGAAAAGACGACAAAAATAATGGAGAGATGGAGGAAGTAGGAAATCAAGCAAGCAGAAGAGAGTACAAGGGAGAGAATATAGGTACGTATCGAGTGCGAGTGACAAAGGAAAGTTGAGTGGCTTACGATGCACGAGTATCTACAATAAATCCGAATATGCAGAGACTTCAGGCTGAACTTCAGGTCCTGCACTGATCCAGGCCACATTCTCATTGCTACTCATTAGCTAATATTTTCTAACAGCTGAAACTTTTACCACAAATTTTTACAATAAATATTTTAAGAGCTCATTCGCTTACTAGCCTACTTACAAGTAGCAATAAAGAGTTGCAGTTTACAAACAATTAAGGCTACCTTGAGTCACCAAAAAATTTTGCGGTTAGCTAACTTTATTATTATTAAATTTGAATATAAGATAAGTAGTATACGAGAGAAAAGAAGCAAAAAATTATTTAAAAAATTGCCTATTGAAAATTGGGAATTAATAAGCCGCACAATCGAGCTGATAAATAAATAGGAAAAGCGCAAGGAATTTTAGCTGTAAGAAGTTGCAGTTAATTCCCATATAAAGTTGATTGAAAATCCAAAAAAATTTAATTTTAAATTTCAAAGTAGATTGAGATTACAACATACGAGCGTAGCGTGCAGTTAAATATAAATAAACACATGCAAAAGTCATTTAAAAAATCAACCAATAATAACTTATAGCGTCGGATACTGTCAGCAAGTGATGGGGCAAAAATGTGTTAAAAAATAAAGCAGTTGACCTTGCTCTTGCCGCTCAGCACAAACTGATCTGAAAGCATGCGTGGGAAGCGCATAATAATGACAACCAAGTAGAAAAACATTCTGTTTCCCGCAAGCAGACGGCAGCACGATAAACAAAACACAGTTTAATACGCCAGTAATATAAATATAAACAAAAATATGTAAACTAGAATGAATACAAAGGGGTCTGCAAAGCATTGATTGATAAGTTCGAGTTAGATAAAAACTGCACGATTTCTCATTTGATTACAACATTTGTAAATAAAACTGCACAGTTTAGCGTTGCAGTAGGTATTGTTTGAAAAATTGAAAAATAAGAATTCGATGTAATACCCAAAAAATGTGTTTAGAAAAAAAACTAGAGACCACTCGAGCAAACGATATAGATAGGCAGACTGACGCGCATTTCATAGAAAAAAAACAGGATATAATTTTGTAAAAAATATATCAGTAAACACTTATTACTAATAGTGTAATAAACATGGCAGCAATAATTATTAATTCAACTAGTCAGCCTGGTAAAAAAATAGGGAAGCGTGCAAAATTGAGGCGCTCATCAAGCCATTGTTACTGTTGATCGGTTCTAGTCGATTGTCAGACTCCAAAGGCATCATTTATCTACTAGGTTTATCAATCTATTAACTTTTATCAAGCCTAAAAGTTCAGCTGCAATGAAATCCCGATTTTTAGTATCTATGACAGGGGTCGGCAAGCTCCGAGAGGGCTGTCCATCTGGTCCTCAGATCCTTTGAAAGTTTACCATTGCAACCTGGACCGCTTAAAAGCAACAGTCTGAAGTGCTCATTTAAAAAACAATTCACATTGTTACCTCTCTACTCACTCCTCTCCCACTCCTCTCCCAATTCTCCCCCTCTCCTCTCTAACTTCTCTCCCAATTCTCCCCCTCTCCAACTTCTCTCCCGATTCTAACCCTCTCCTCTCTAACTTCTCTCCCGATTCTCCCTCTCTCCTCTCCAACTTCTCTCCCGATTCTCCCCCTCTCCAACTTCTCTCCCGATTCTCCCCCTCTCCAACTTCTCTCCCGATTCTCCCCCTCTCCTCTCTAACTTCTCTCCCGATTCTCCCCCTCTCCTCTCTAACTTCTCTCCCAATTCTCCCCCTCTCCAACTTCTCTCCCAATTCTCCCCCTCTCCAACTTCTCTCCCGATTCTCCCCCTCTCCTCTCTAACTTCTCTCCCGATTCTAACCCTCTCCTCTCTAACTTCTCTCCCGATTCTAACCCTCTCCTCTCTAACTTCTCTCCCGATTCTAACCCTCTCCTCTCTAACTTCTCTCCCGATTCTAACCCTCTCCTCTCTAACTTCTCTCCCGATTCTCCCTCTCTCCAACTTCTCTCCCGATTCTCCCCCTCTCCAACTTCTCTCCCGATTCTCCCCCTCTCCAACTTCTCTCCCGATTCTCCCCCTCTCCAACTTCTCTCCCGATTCTCCCCCTCTCCTCTCTAACTTCTCTCCCAATTCTCCCCCTCTCCAACTTCTCTCCCGATTCTCCCCCTCTCCTCTCTAACTTCTCTCCCGATTCTAACCCTCTCCTCTCTAACTTCTCTCCCGATTCTAACCCTCTCCTCTCTAACTTCTCTCCCGATTCTAACCCTCTCCTCTCTAACTTCTCTCCCGATTCTAACCCTCTCCTCTCTAACTTCTCTCCCGATTCTAACCCTCTCCAACTTCTCTCCCGATTCTCCCCCTCTCCTCTCTAACTTCTCTCCCGATTCTCCCCCTCTCCTCTCTAACTTCTCTCCCGATTCTAACCCTCTCCTCTCTAACTTCTCTCCCGATTCTAACCCTCTCCTCTCTAACTTCTCTCCCGATTCTAACCCTCTCCTCTCTAACTTCTCTCCCGATTCTAACCCTCTCCTCTCTAACTTCTCTCCCGATTCTAACCCTCTCCTCTCTAACTTCTCTCCCAATTCTCCCCCTCTCCAACTTCTCTCCCGATTCTCCCCTTCTCCTCTCTAACTTCTCTCCCGATTCTAACCCTCTCCTCTCTAACTTCTCTCCCAATTCTCCCCCTCTCCAACTTCTCTCCCGATTCTCCCCCTCTCCTCTCTAACTTCTCTCCCGATTCTCCCCCTCTCCTCTCTAACTTCTCTCCCGATTCTAACCCTCTCCTCTCTAACTTCTCTCCCGATTCTAACCCTCTCCTCTCTAACTTCTCTCCCGATTCTAACCCTCTCCTCTCTAACTTCTCTCCCGATTCTCCCTCTCTTCTCTCTAACTTCTCTCCCGATTCTCCCTCTCTCCTCTCCAACTTCTCTCCCACTTCTCCCCTTCTCCTCTCTCTCATTTTACCACACTGGCCGGCAGCCATGTTTTTAGCCTATATCTGGCCCTCGAAGTTAAAATGTTTGCCGACCCCTGATCTATGCAGTAACAACTTGACTATCCGTGTATCTGCGCATCATTCGTCCTTGCCATTGGAGCGGACATACTTGGCCAGCTTCCTGAGCATCAGGCCGAACCAGTAGAGCTGCATGGAGATCAGGGCCAGCATGCCGATGTTGCAGTGCAGCGGCAGCAGGCCGAACACCCGGATGACGGGGACGCCCCTGTACTGCGCATAGGCGTAATAAATGTAGAACAGAAGCACAATGCGGGACAGGAAGAATGTGATCACCATGACGACGCCGTTCCACAGGTAGATTGGCAGGCTGGTCATGCCCAACTGTAACCATTTCAGGCGAATATTGCTTTGCTAGGGCTCGTGCGCACTCACTGATTCCATAGCAGATTGGCAACTCACCCGGTACATGATGTGCCGGATCTGAATGAATGGCACAGCCAGTTCAACCAGGAAGAAGCAGCCGACAAGAAAGTCGCATTTGCCATTGCGGAACCACTGCGGGGAAACGGCTTTTAGATTTAGATGGGACCACACTTGAACTGTTAGATGGGATCAGACTGGGATTGCTAGATGGGATCACACTGGGATTGCTAGATGGGATCACACTGGGATTGATAGATGGGATCCGAAAATGGGACTGCTAGATGGGATCACACTGGGACTGCTAGATGGCATCAGACTGGGATTGCTAGATGGGATCACACTGGGATTGCTAGATGGGATCACACTGGGATTGCTAGATGGGATCAGAAAATGGGACTGCTAGATGGGATCACACTGGGACTGCTAGATGGCATCAGACTGGGATTGCTAGATGGGATCACACTGGGATTGCTAGATGGGATCACACTGGTACTTCTAGATGGGATCACACTGGGACTGCTAGATGGGATCACACCGGGATTGCTAGATGGGATCACACTGGTACTTCTAGATGGGATCACACTGGGACTGCTAGATGGGATCACACCGGGATTGCTAGATGGGATCACACTGGGACTGCTGTAATGCCTTGGGCATACTCACCACCAGTGTGGGATAATACACCAGCATGATGAGCAGATGGTGTGTGAGCATCATTGGCTGATTCCTCGAATAGCTGCGCAGAACTTGCAGCCCGCCGCGCTCATTGGAATCCAGGCCGAAGCAATAGGGCTTCATCACCGAGTCGTAGGCGTAATAGCCGAATCCAAAACAAACCCAGAAGGAAACGAGCCAGAATCTATGCGGGCAATATTTTTGGGGATTTCAATTTTGAATAATCATTAGGTTTGATTAAGGTAAAAAATATTTATCTAAAACTGCCACTATTTAGCAGTTTAGCATCGCAGGCAGCACAAAATCTAGCCAAGTCTCACCGATCCGATACTAGGTCGTTGTTGCGTAGCCAAAGGACGCTAATGAGTCCAGCAGTGAAGGTCATAAGAGAGTAGACAGCTGTGACAATTCTGTTATGGTGAAAATAGGATGCAGTGTAGTTAGGCCTTCAAATATTCAGATTATTGCATGAAAAATAAGCCTATAAATTTCATTACATAACACAAACTTAGAATGAGATAATTGTACATTAAAAGGCATGGAGGATGAATGTAGGCCAACTTAGGGCCTTAGATAAGATTGCTAAATGCATTTTCACATAACAATTTTCACATTTGGTTCATAATATAAAGTATGTAGCCTTTATTTGCAAAATAAGCATGCTATGAATGCACAGTTTTATGTAGATATATTTACTAAAAATATTTATATAATAGCTTTACGCTTCAAATTATTAATATTTATATAAGAAATTAATTAAATTGGATAGATAAATAGTTTCTTATTATGGAGAAAATATTGAAATAAAATTCCTAATAATTCTACTGCTTATAGTACTCAGCCATGTGTCTTGCACTGTAAAACTAGGAAAAATGAATGATTATAACCCATATGTCTTACTAAGTCTATAGCTGTGTCTTTATATACCTGTGGAGCCTTTTGCCCTTTTAATGCCTAGTTATTTATAGATTTATATGCAATTTAGCAACTAGGCAGCATAGGTCTATAGTTACTAAAATTGATTTATGATTTATTTTTGTTTTTAATATGTAGACCTTGTATTTTGGCTCTAACTTTATGCCTTATTTATTAAAATGGCTAAGGAAAAAACATGCAGTACAAATGATATAAAAATAGTAATAGATAGTTTTCCAATTATAAATAGAAAGCCTTTGCTTTTAAATGTGGATTTTTACTTTGATTCTTTAGCAACAAACTTTACTATAAAAATAAAACTAGATAAAATGATTTATTTTAATTGTTATTATATTCAATGCACTTGTTATTATACCCATATATAGCTATAAGCTATATTTTATCATATACTTTAATTTTTTAGTTGTGCCTATATTCTTAAGTAGTGGCTAGATTAATATATAGTTATAGAAAATTATTAGGCCTACTATATTTAAAAACAACAAAGTATATATAGTCTTTTGCAAAAAATACTTATCTTTGTATATTTAGTTCATTATTATAAGTATTTTTTAGAAAATATTTCTGTAAAAAGTTATATTAAAAAGGGCATATAGTTTTCAAATATTTTTATTAATATTTTATATGCTTATAAAATAAAAAATATCCTAAAAATAAAAATAGAAGCTAATACTGGTTAAACCTATCTAGCTATTAAACATGATTATAAAATGAGACATTAGATAAAATCAAATCTTTACTTTAAAAGTATATATTAAAGTATAAAAAATTTAAAAAATCAAAAGGTCTTCCTCCCAAATTTATAAGTTAAAAGCTATAATTTATAATATATACTCTATACCAAAAAATGGACACCCTATTGCCCTGTCTCAAGTTGTAAACTTCAATTTAAGTGGCAGGCTAGGATTTAGTAGAAGGGGCAAATGGCCATAAGCTAGTAGGTTGCAAGTTTGCTAGAATTTTCCAGTACACAGAACCAAAATCTCTATACATGGCTATGCATAGCTGCGCATAGGTAGTAGCAGAGCTAGGATCCTACACAGCTGGCACATAAGAGGGTGTAGACTAGGATATGTAGAGATACAAAATATTTAGCAAAAGATGTTTTAAAGTAATGTATATGACCAGATTTTTTTTGTTGCAAGACTGAGAGTGGAAGTCATTGTAAGGTGGTGTAAGTGTAGAGATTGGAGGAGAATATTAAAAAAATATATCAATTAGTAAGATATAGGTAGTAGAGTGACTGATTTGCCTAGATGATTTTCACTTCTCCTTAGCTTTCTCTTTTCCTCCCTTTGTTATTTACTTTGTTAGTTATATGAGAATATGGTTTGTCATATTTAGTATATTGCTACTTTCTAAAAGGAATAGGGGCCTATCCATTTTTTGATGCTTAGCAAATTAGTACATTAGTAAGATATATTCAGAATTTGAACAAATTAAAACCAAGAAATTTATATATATATGCAAATGCAAACTAGTTTATCTAAAGCCTATCTATACCTATGCCTACATTATATAGATGCTATATTATGCTAGAAGTCTATTACTATTGCATTAAACTGCAATGTAGTCTAACTAGGTCTAGCCTATACTCTAGGCAAAGGATATAGGGGCCAAATATAACCTATTTAATAGGCACCTACTTTTTTAAGGTAGCTAGGCCTAAACGATAATAATCCCATGATTTTTTGTTAAAATATTTTTATATATAAACTTACTTGATTGAAATATCATAGCAATCAGGATCAGAAAGAGTGCGGCTCTTCCAAATAGGTGTGCTTTTGTATTGCCGAAGAAATGAGACACAAATATAAAACAGCAATGGAAAGAATATAAGCCCAGAAAGAAGCTCTAGAGCGGTAAATAAATGCATCGCAATTATGGTATTCATGATTGTTGAAGAGAGCCGAAGAACCTAGGTTTAATCAATTTTTATTTCAAAGCAACCTGTAGGTCAACACGCGAAGCTAAACTTTTTGTGTATATAAATTTACAGACGAAAATCGCAGGGCCTTGAAGCTAAGCGTTATCTTGCAAAATAATGTAACCAAACAATAAAAAAGCTTCTTCAAATCAGTGATTGCCCGGTCAACACGAGGGCTAGCTTAAAATGACAACAAATGAAACAAAGAACGTCTAACCAACTAGACTAACTAACTAACTTTATTTACACACAGCGTCGCTAGATCGCCATTAACCAGTCGAATGGTTTAAATTTTGAATGCTCCAATGGATTTTCTAAGAAACTAAACTCCAAAGCAAAATTAAATCAAGTTTACGTATTCAAGTTTGAACTCCGATAGGTACCTACTTTGAAAAATTAATACAGATTTAAAAGATTTTCAGAATTGAAACGTCAATACACTCTGCAAATAGTTTTATTACTGTGAGAAGTGTTTCAGCCGGTAACAGTCAAGTTGGCGCAGTGGCGGATTCTAAAAATTTGCTATGGAGGGCTAAGTGACAAAGTCCAAGTGTAAGACTATACGTATTTAGAGTCCAGTGGTACTCTCGATGCAGTATAGTGTATTCCATGTGAAGCATAAATCAAGGACCACTACTAGTGGTCCTTGGCATAAATACGAGTATTGCGGTGAATTGACAAAGTCAGCTTAGCTTCCCTGAATCCGCCACTGGGTTGGCGTTACTTTTGCATGAAGTAGTCATGGCTGGATGCAGGTTTTAGCTGTCCCTGGCTGGATGTTAGGCAATTTTTTTACTATTTCACTATATATTCTGTAGTCTATAGGATATAGAGAAACAATAGGCAGGATATGGTCGACGAATGCTTTACCGAAAGTTGTCTAATTTACATGTACAAGTAGGTAAATCGCTATAAGTTTTGGATGAGAATATGAGAAGATTCAGAAGTCATTTAATACTTACATGTATATAGATTTTATTTCTCATTTCTCGGCCGCAGTCAAATAAAACGGACAGATTTGTATACTCGTATAATAATAAGTATATAATTAAGCATCGAATGGAAGGGGTGTGATGAATGTTTATTGGCAGTTGACATGCGCCTTGTGCCAGCTGCCAGAGATATTAAAAACTCGTCCTGATCCATTCACTAGAATTTTTATGCGGTTAGAAGCCAGCAGTTTTTTATTTCAGTCCGTCTTGAACAAAAGGATTAGCCTCAGTGCAGTAAGGAATTCATATGCTTACATACTCGTGCGTATATGAATATGAGTATGATAGAATCGGAAATCTTCCACTTATAACAACGATGGCATTGGGTGCAGAGGTGAGCTAAAACTATAAATTATTTGTCCCAAAATCGCCTCTCCCAGCCAGCCACTAGTTCGAGCTGAGTCCTTTTTCCTTCCAGAAAATTTTCACTCTCGCACAGTCACACGATTAAAATGCTAAATCTTTGACGGGGAGAAATTATAAGTCGGTAGATGATAGGTAAACCAGTGCAGGCCGCTCAAAAAAACGCTGGGGGGGCGGAGGGAAGACTGAACCTGCCAACTAAATCTGCACCCAGTGACCACTTTGTGACTTTTATTTACTACTCTGCGTGCATGGCCAATTTCAATTGATTTGGGTGATAAAATACGATTACTTTAAGGCAATTATAGTAGTATAGCATGCCATTTATATAATCGAATTCAGCTTAAATTAAATAGAACGATCTAACACTAAGCTAATTAAAAATCTTAATGTAAATAAGCTTAAATAAGTGATAAGTATAAGTAAACGTATTTGTCTTTTCACGGGCTTGCAATGATTGAATTTCTACTCGTAAATTTGACAGCAGTTTTTGGTGACGCAACAACCCAAAAAGGCTGTAGCCACAGCAATTATATACGGAAGAAACACGGAAACATGGAAAAAGCTAAAACATTTTCTCAAAATTTTAATGCTCCCACAAACGGTATTATACCCTAAAACAAGCAGTGGACAAGCAGCAGATGGGCACATTCGACCATAAAATATTCGACTAAAATTCTTTACTCTGACGAATTGGGAAGTGGAAGTGGGATAAAACTGGTTCAAACAGCCCGGGGATCTGACAGAACACGACAGTGCCAATCAGAATTCAACCGGTAATTAGCAGGCTGCCGTCTTTGAACGGTCGGCCTCCGATCTCTGCGCCGCTTTAGACACAAAAATTAATTAGTTTTTGTAGCCAATGTGAGGCCATCAAATTAGGCCTAGGCTTTTTTCCTTCCGACTCGCCCGAGTCCACGCTACGAGCGTATCAGCTTCGCACTATTAACAGCTAAGTCCCTGGAGAGAGTTGCCTTCTATTTCCTTTCGTTAAAGAGTATCCTCCTAACAAAAAGCTGGACTTAATGCTCCTTTCCTTGCTGGCTTTACACTGTACTGCAGCATGAGATTGACGGTGTCTCTTTGAGGCCTAGAGCCTTGAATTCTTTACTGTTAAACCACGGGACACCCACTGCACGGATTTGCAACCTGCGCTCCGCTCTCGCCCCAAGAATTCAGCTGCATTTGCAACTGCTTTGCTATTTTTCTCTACTCTGGCTCCCTCTTGAATACGCTCGGCCTAAAATAAAGAATATGGCATAAAAGTGCAGCACTTTACGGTGGAGGAGTGCAACGCTAAATTGACTGTTGATCTGCCCGAAGTGTGCATTTGGCCAGATGTTTCCCATCATTTCATAATCAGGCCGGGTGCAAGCGTACTGTTTTTGTCTGTCTGTCTGGGTGTCTGTCTGTCTGTCTGTCTGTCTGTCTGTCTGTCTGTCTGTCTGTCTGTCTGTCTGTCTGTCTGTCTGTCTGTCTGTCTGTCTGTCTGTCTGTCTGTCTGTCTGTCTGTCTGTCTGTCTGTCTGTCTGTCTGTCTGTCTGTGTGTCAGACTGTCTGTCTGTCTGACTGTCTGTCTGTCTGTCTGACTGACTGTCTGCCCGTCTGTCTGTCTGTCTGTCTGTCTGTCTGTCTTTCTGTCTGTCTGTCTGTCTGTCTTTCTGTCTGTCTTTCTGTCTGTCCGTCTGTCTGTCTGTCTGTCTGTCTGTCTGTCTGTCTGTCTGTCCGTCTGTCTGTCTGCCTGTGTGTCTGTCGATCTTTCTACCCATTAAGTTTCTGTCGGCTGTTAAAGTGGAGCACAATGTGTACAGGCTGAATGGGTGACCATTCTGAGAGAATATGCGTTTGGTAAACTCGATTTTGCAGCAAAGTGGAGTTAAAAATGTGTCAGAAACGAAATGAAAAAAAAGACCTGAGTGCGACTGATCTACGAGCTACCGCGGCCAGCCCCAACCCAACGCCGGCGCACTTTTGCTTGCGCCACCCCCGCAGACCCGCCCCCACACGGACGGACACAGACGGAGGGAGAAGCGCACTCGTGCTAATCGGCTTGGAAGCTTTCTTGAGTCTCGCGGTCCAAGCAGAGTGGCGCTGGCGCGTTTCACTCACTTTCTAGTCGTGACTTGAAGAATAATCCACGCCGGATCTCGTAATCCCCAGGACGCAAAAAAACACTTTCCTAGTCAGAAGTTGGGCGCATGCGGCGCGAAACCAACCCAAATGTCCAAACTCAAGGCTCCAGCCAGAAAGCACCTGTCGCTTGAAGTGGCGCGCGCCGAGTCAGCTGAGCAAGTCGTACAGAAAGTCAAATTCAGATTGTAAATGTTTATTCAGTCTTGGGGCGTTGCGCGCTTGATTTTTAGTTGCGAATCCAGACCGTGGGGATTACCGGTTTCCAGGTAAGCAACTTGAGTTTCGAATTTCCTTTTTTCGATTTATTTGATGTTTCGATTTTTTGCTCGGGTTCACGGGCGAAATAGGTTTTAGTTTTTTTCATTTTATTGCAAATATCGTCTTAAATTATAGACAAAAAAATTATTGATAGCCTGAATTCAGTGCTATGAACTGAAATTTTGCCTGTTGCGTAACAGTTGGTATCAGTGACGTAATAAATAGGCTCGTAGGATCGTAGTGTATTGATTAGATATTTTTGATTGGACCAGATAGTTGACCTTTTAAATAAGTATTCACTAAATTAGTATCGTATATTTGATGTGCATGTAGGCTTACTTTGATTTAGGAATTTTAGCTTCTTAAGATTTTTTTTCTACTTGCTAGAAATATTTAATTGCTGATTTTGCTAGAAACAGATGACTGATATGGATTGAGATAGGATTTAACTTAGTTTGCACATGGATTTCATTGATTTATAGTTGCAAAACCGGGTACTATTTCAACAGTCAGCCAGGAAGTATAAAGGAACCCCTACCCCCAGCAGGAGAGATCAGGCCAGCCAATCAGGAAGGCCCCTGACATTGCATAAAATCGTGGCGCAGGGCCAGGCAGAAACAAGAACAGCACAAGAACCGCCTCGCCAGACTGTCTTCCACCCGGAGCCACAGAGTTTTGCCAGGTCACGGACTGGAAGCATGCGATCGCTGGCTCAGAGGGCAAGCGGCTCGAGCCACGGCAGCACGCCGAGAACCTCCGTCAACACCGACTTGAGCGGCAACGGTGGCGGCCACGGCGGGGGCGGCGGCAGCGGCGGCATACTCAGCCAGGCGGACGTGGAGCGGCTATTCACGCTGCACAGGGAGCTGGGCCGGGGCACCTACGGGCGCTGCGTGCTGGCCACCTGCAGGGACAGCGGGCGCCGGCTCGTGTTGAAGCTGATGGACAAGCGGACAACCAGGCTCAAGGACTTTCTGCAGGAGCTGCACACCAGCACGCAGATGTCGGCGCATCCGAATGTGATCGAAGCCTACGGAGCGGCGTTCGAGACCGCCGAGTGCTTCGCCTTCGGGCTGGAGTTCGCGCCCCTTGGCGACCTGTTCGAGTTTGTGCAGCCGGGACGGGGCCTGGCCGAATCGCTGGTGAAAACCGTGGCCAGCCAGGTGGCCTCGGCGCTGGAGTTTCTGCACTGCCAGTCGGTCTGCCATCGCGACCTGAAGCCGGAGAACGTGGCCGTGTTCGAGCCGGACCTCAGCCTGGTGAAGCTCGCCGATTTCGGCATGGCGCGCCAAGCCGGCTCGCTGATCCGCCAGGCCGGCTCGCCCATCCCCTACACGCCGCCGGAGATCGCCCAGGCGGCGCGCGACCAGACCTACCGGGTGCACAGCGGCACGGACGTCTGGTCA